>JADBJO010021126.1:20000-27500 GCA_016801955.1 Conus betulinus | reverse complement strand
ACACCGTTACGTTTTAAATTTTGAAGATCAAATGTTCGTGTTAAAGGGGAGTGTGCAAGTAGTTAAAGAATGAATTAACTGGCTAAATAGACACTGTTTGTACTTGTATAGGGTTTGCTGAGAGAATGACATCAGGATGCGGTGACATGAACGGCAACACCCTGACATAACCCAGGAGATGACTTTGAAGAGGACATCGTGACACGACAGATGCACGCTGATTCTGTTGAGGTGAGTCTTTCCGTGTGTGTGTGTGTGTGTGTGTGTGTGTGTGTGTGTGTGTGTGTGTGTGTGTGTGTGTGTGTGTGTGTGCGTGCGTGCGTGCGTGTGTGTGCGCGCGTGTGTGTGTGTGTGTGCGTGTGTATGCGTGCGTGCGTGCGTGCGTGTGTGTGTGTGTGTGTGTGTGTGTGTTCAGATTCATGTTTTCAAATGAATCATCGCTCCACTGATCATAGCAGAGAAACTTTGCTTCGATAGATAGATTTACAGAAGTGTAAAAGGAGGAGGTGAGCCTTCATTTATAACTGTTCGCCTCTTTCTTTCCATGACAATGATCGATTACACGACAAGAGCATGTCTTATTTGGAAAATCACTATTTACAGTGTGTCTGTCAAAGCTAGGTTAAGTGGTCATATTGTGTGCGTGCGTGCGTGCGTGTGTGTGTGTGTGAGTGTGTGTGTGTGTGTGTGTGTATGTGTGTGTGTGTGTGTGTGCACCCATCTGACTATGTTTACATGAGTCGCCAGACACCAAAGTGCTGTAAGTTTGACACCCCCTTACCCCCCCCTTCCCTTCCACTCCCTGACTTGACAAATGACCCTGTCTCCTTCCCTCTGCTTGTGCCAAGGGAGACCATCTCGCACCTCTCTGACTCGTGCCATCTCACACTTGACCAGTCGCATTTCGCCAACTGTCAAAATTGTCTGCAACCGCTGTTAACGCTCAGTCAGTCGCTGACTACCCTGCTGATGTTCTATAGCCTCACAGAACTCGGATCAGTGAACCCATACGATCATTCTCCTGAGCGTAGAACAGCATTACTGGGGAACAAATGCCGAGATCATCGATGCAGTCTGTAGAGCAGTCCAACAACTATTTCTACGTATCTTGTGCCCAACACAGTCTCACGCCGCATTGGTAGTCACATGATCGAGGAAGAAAATACTGATCTCCTCTGTGTTCCTTTTGTTGTCGTTGATGTCGATGAGGAAACATTTTGAGTGTGATCCTCACGATTGTGTAAGGAACATGTGTCTCCAGAAGTACATGAAAAACAACGACGTGTAGATATGAAATATGAAATGTACAGGGATAATTAGTTTGCAGATGTTTAAGATCTGGGTTGTGTTTTGGTGTATGTACATGCATGCGTGTGTGTGTGTGTGTGTGTGTGTGTGTGTGTGTGTGTGTGTGTGTGTGTGTGTGTGTGTGTGTGTGTGTGTGTGTGTGTGTGTGAAGAGAGAGAGAGAGAGAGAGAGAGAGAGAGAGAGAGAGAGAGAGAGAGAGAGAGAGAGAGAGAGAGAGATTCGCACGGACATGCATGTCTATTCCTGTGTATAAACTCATGTGTGTTTGTAGTTTACTCCACAATTCAGGGCAGACCGCCAATGCTTTTTCTCTGTACTTGGAAGAGAGAAAAAGAGACAGATGGAGAGAATGCACAGAACAATTGGCCTACATCATCACGTAAAGAGAACAGGCAACAGAAATCATTTATAAATGTAGAATTAACAAACAAAACCTAATCTAAATATGTTTTTAAAGGAGATGGACAATAGATATAAGATGGAGAACTACATGTCCTTGATGGAGATGAATTGTGTAAGCTGCCCCAAAAATGGTTGCCAAAGGGGTTAATGGTTATAGTATGTATGTATGACGTGTATATGTATGTATGTCTGCATGTATGTATGTATGTACATACACACATAGATAGATAGATAGATAGATAGATAGAGATAGATAGATAGATAGATAGATAGATACTATGTACTGCATATTCTCTTTATTTTCTATTTCATGTCATCTGTGATCTTCTAGCCTTGATAGAACAATGTGATACTGAAATTTGTCTGTAAAAATTTGCTTTCTCCAGATGTCATAATTCAATGGTTTTGAGATGACCTTGCATGACGCTTTGTGTGCATGATGTCAGTTACTGTGATTCTTTTTCGTTGAGTGTGTCCATAAACATCTTCACCGGCGAGGAAATAATAAAGAAAAAAAGGACAGACACAATTTCACTTCTGACACAGAAATCATTGGCTGACATTTATTATTACAAATAATATCAAAACAACATGGAAACAACGGCAGAGAAGAGAGGAAAGGGAGAAACGGTGTGTGTGTGTGTGTGTGTGTGTGTGTGTGTGTGTGTGTGTGTGTGTGTGTGTGTGTGTGTGTGAGTGAGTGGGGGGGATGGGGGGGGAGGGGTATTGCGCATACTTTTCTGCATTGCTGTATTTCCAGCTTTAAAACACAGTCGAACAAAACAGTGTTTGCTTCAACCACATAAAGCCAAAAGAGAACCGAACATCAATCAGATTCGATATAAAATAATATTGTCTTTTATTTGCCGAAAAGAACTGAAATTTTTGTAAATGGCACAACATAGAAACTGATGCAAAGCTGCGATGGTCCCTTAAGCATGAACACACATTTCTGACCATCTTCTAACGCTCATTTCAACGGTTTCTGACCATCTTCTAACGCTCATTTCAACGGTTTCTGACCATCTTCTAACGCTCATTTCAAAAATTTCCCGAGTCTGTCCTTAGAGGTAATCTTTGATGACAAACAATAATGATGGTCTTATTTAAACATCTGGAGAACGGGGAGGGAGGATGCTAAGTGTTTCAAAGCCATGCTACTAACCAGTTCCCATGCATCGTGTAGATCTTAAACAGTTACACACTGAATCAAATGGGCCAAATCTACAGTCAAAGTTGTACCGTTTAAACAGAATATTCACTGACTAGCCATACCTGATGCTTGTATGTGTTTGTGCATATACTCCTGAATGTGTATTTGTGGTAACGCTATTTTTACTTCAAAGACAAGACGGAAATAACGTCATGGGAACGATTGTGAAAATATTTAGAATACCTACCCATGTTTTTTTTTTAATTCATAAACTGCAACCTTTACCAAGAAAATGAAAACAACAACAACAACAAAAAAAAAAACAGTGTGTGACGGTGTTTATCATGGGAAACCGGGGCACTCGTGCTGACTAGTATCTTGGAGCATTGTTTTGTGTGTGTGTGTGTGTGTGTGTGTGTGTGTGTGTGTGTGTGTGTGTGTGTGTGTGTGTGTGTGATGTCTGAAAAAGAAAAAAAAAACTGCCTTTGCTTTTACGTATTCCATATTGAATCAGCGATACATTATACTGTTCCTTGCATTTGGCCATATTTTCAGAGACTGTGCAGTCTACTTCATTAACTGTAAACAATATCGCCAATATACTGTCTCCAATAGAGCCTCTGAGAAAGGAACAGGAGAATGGATAAAAGCCTTGCGGTTGTGAAAGTTGGTTGATACCTCGTAAAACGTTGAAGCTACAGCATCGTGAGTAGTGATTGAAATGACAGAGAAATATACATGAGAAGAAACAATTTCAAGAGGAAAATTTGCCGGTCATACCCAGAGTATAAATAACTACATGCACCAAGCACACAGCTTTGCTGTGTCTGTTATCTAAACAAGAGCCAACTCTAAGGTCTGCCAGTTACATAGCTCCTTCCAATCCATGTGTGAGTGAGTGAGTGTGTGTGTGTGTGTGTGTGTGTGTGTGTGTGTGTGTGTGTGTGTGTGTGTGTGTGTGTGTGTGAAACAGTGTGACGGAACAGTCCTCACAGAACTATACATATTGTGAAAATAGTCACTGAAGCAGAAGACAAACCTAGAGAGAAGGAATATAACCAGACTAGTACAGAGAGGGGGGGTTTTGGAAAAAAATAGACCGATGATCAACTACGACTTTTCACACACACACACACACACACACACACACACACACACACACACACACACATACACACACACACACACACACACACACACACACAGAGACATACACACACACACACACACACACACACACACACACACACACACACACACACACATACACACACACACACACACACACACACACACACACACACACACACACACACACACACACACACAGACATACACACACACACACACACACACACACACACACACACACACACACACACACACACACACACACAAACACACACACACATACAGTCTACTCTGGCGGGTTGCCTCATACTGATGTAGTTTTGATTGCTGTCCTTGGGCCGCCATTACGGAGGCTGAGGTCAAAGGGCAGGTGTGGCTGGCTGTGTGTGGGTAGCCGGGACTGAAGCTGAGGTCAAAGGGCAGGTGTCGCTGTGTGGGGTAGCCGGGACGATGGGCATCGGAGAAATGCCAATGCGTCAGCAGAACCGACGAGAAGCCAGAAGGAAAAAGGCGGTCCGAGAGAGAGCGGGAGGGACGGTTGTGTTCCAGACCTCTCCTCACACCCCTCGCATCTCGCCCCCTCCTCCATGCCTCCACGTCCTTCCTCACCCTCCCGTCCACCCCCATTTCAACCCTGTGTTTTCAGTCACAGCCCCACCCCCCCACCCTACCCCTAGAAAAGTAAACAAGCGCAAAAGTTAATGATCATTTTCCACGGAAATTTTTTTTTTTTTTTTTTTTTTTTTTTTTACAAAATCGTTATTGACAGTATTATATAAAAAAAACAAGATGTATAAACGTACTCCCAGTTTATCCTGAATACACATGAGATATTCCATAAAGAGGAAAAACCGTCTGGGGCTGGTGTAACCGTTAGTAATGGCTATTCCGGTAAACATCGGGCATCATCTGTGACCTATAATGAACATACTTACAAATGTTCAGAATGATCGGCCAAGAACTTTATGAGATTTTCCATAAAGAAGAAAACCATTATGGGACGTTGTAGCCGTAAGTAACGGCTATAACGGTAAACTAAACATCGGGCATTATCAGTGACCTATAATCAACATACCTACAATTTTTTTTTTAGTAAGATCGGCCAAGTACTTTCTGAGACATTCCATGAAAAAAAGAAAACCCGTTATGGGCCGTTATAGCTGTTAGTAACGGCTACAACGGTAAACTAAAACGTCGGGCATCATCCGTCGCCCATAATGAACATACCTACGTATTTTCAGAAAGATCGGCCAAGTGCGTTCTGAGATATTCCATAAAAAAACAAACCGTTATGGGCAGTTATAGCCGTTAGTAACGGCTATAACGGTAAACTATAACAGCAGGTATCATCCGTGACCCATAATGAACATACCTACAAATTTTCAGAAAGATCGACAAAGTGCTTTTCTGAGATAGTCCATAAAGAAGTAAAAACACTTATGGGCCGTTTTAGCCATTGGTAACGGCTATAACGGTAAACTAAACGTCGGGGCATCATCCATAACCCATAGTGGACATGCATGCTAATTTTCACAAAGATCGGCCAAGTACTTTCTGAGATATTCCATAAAGAAGAAAAAACTCTTATGGGCCGTTATAGCCGTTAGTAACGGCTATAACAGGCTAAACTAAAACATCGGGCATCATCCGTGACCCATAATGGACACACCTGCTAATTGTTACAAAGATTGGCCAAGTCCTTTCTGAGATATTCCATAAAGAAGAAAAAAACCGTTACATGCCGTTACAGCTGTTAGCGACGGCTGTACGGGTAACTAAAACATCGGGCATTATTTGGGACCCATAATGGACATACCTACAAATTTTCAGAAAGATCGGCCAAGTACTTTCTGAGATATTCCATAAAGAAGAAAAACCATTACAGGCCGTTACAGCCGTTAGTAACGGCTATAACGGGGTAAACTAAAACATCGCGCATCATCCGTGACCCATAGTGAAGATACCTGCTAATATTCACAAAGATCGGCCAAGTACTTTCTGAGATATTCCCTAAAAAAGAAAAGCCGTTACAGGGCCGCTACAGCCGTTAGTAGGCATCATCCTGGACCCATAATGAACATTCATACAAATTTTCAGAAAGATCGGCCAAGTACTTTCTGAGATATTCCATAAAGAATAAAACCGTTACAGGCTGTTACAGCCATTACTTACTGCTATAACGGTAAAACTAAAACGTCGGGCATTATTCGTGACCCATAATGAACATACCTGCTAATTTTCTCAAAGATCGGCCAGGTACTTTCTGAGATATTCCATGAAGAAGAAAATCCGTTACAGGCCGTTACAGCCGTTAGTAACGGCTATAACGGTAATCTAAAACGTCGGGCATGATTCGAGACCCATAATAAACATACCTACAAATTTTTCAGAAAGTTCGGCCAAGTACTTTCTGAGATATTCCATAAAGAAGAAAAACCGTCACAGGCTGTTACAGCCGATGTAACGGCTATAACGGGGTAAATTAAACATCAGGCATTATTCATGACCCATAATTAACATACCTGGTAATTTTCACAAAGATTGGCCAAGTACTTTCTGAGATATTCCATAAAGAAGAAAAACCATTACAGGCCGTTACAGCCGTTAGAAACGGCTATAACGGGGTAAACTAAAACATCGAGCATCATCCGTGACCCATAGTGAAGATACCTGCAAATATTCACAAAGATCGGCCAAGTACTTTCTGAGATATTCCCTAAAAAAAAAAAAGCCGTTACAGGCCGCTACAGCCGTTAGTAGGCATGCATCTGGGACCCATAATGAACATTCATACAAATTTTCAGAAAAATCGGCCAAGTACTTTCTGAGATATTCCATAAAGAATAAAACCGTTACAGGCTGTTACAGCCGTTACTTACGGTATAACGGTAAGCTAAAACGCCGGGCATTATTCGTGACCCATAATGAACATACCTGCTAATTTTCACAAAGATCGGCCAGGTACTTTCTGAGATATTCCATGAAGAAGTAAAATCCGTTACAGGCCGTTACAGCCGTTAGTAACGGCTATAACGGTAATCTAAAACGTCGGGCATTATTCGAGACCCATAAAAAAAAATACGTTCCTACAAATTTTCAGAAAGTTCGGCCGAGTACTTTCTGAGATATTCCATAAAGAAGAAAAACCGTCACAGGCCGTTACAGCCGTTAGTAACGACTATAACGGGGTAAACTAAAACATCAGGCATTATCCATGACCCATAATGAACATACCTGCTAATTTCACAAAGATTGGCCAAGTACTTTCTGAGATATTACATAAAGAATAAAAACCGTTACAGGCCGTTACAGACGTTAGTAACGGCTGTAACGGTAAAATAAACATCAGGCATCATTCATGACCCATAATGAACATACCTACAAATTTTTCAGAAAGATCGGCCAAGTACTTTCTGAGATATTCCATAAAGAAAAAAAAAAAAAAACGTCACAGGCCGTTACAGCGTTAGTAACGGCTATAACAGGCTAAACTAAAACATCGGACA
>JADBJO010021126.1:0-15000 GCA_016801955.1 Conus betulinus | reverse complement strand
ATTTTCTTTCCAAACATGTCGTTTGCCTTCTCTCCATCCCATTCTCCATGTTTTCATCTGCCTGCCTGTCTGCCTGTCTGTCTCTATGTCTGTCTGTCTGTCTGTCTCTATGTCTGTCTGTCTGTCAGTCTGTCTGTCTGTCTCTCTCTCTCTCTCTCTCTCTCTCAGATGCAAGCTCTTTGGGTTTCTGTTTGACGTTTCATGTTTCTGCATTTTATTCACTGCTATTATGCAATCGCACGTTCCCCACTGGGACTTGTTCTGCAAAAAACTTAATGCCAATAAACCATGTCTGTATCAGTTTCTCCACCGCCGAGACCACCACTCACTACCTTGTCCCCTTCCTGCCTCCCTCGATCTCCCCCCCCCCCCCCCTCTCTTGTTGGCCTCAAAGAAGAGTAATACAGTCAGAAAATTGGCACTTTATATTTATCAAGCGTTTGAAGTACGGCAGATTGCTCTAACGTGAATGCATATTTATGTATGTACATGTCATGATGTTTATGTGTATTAGTTTTGTTCCCCTCTTCTAAAGAGGGCCTTGGCCTTATGGAATAAAGGTTTCATTTCACTTCATTTCATTCCGTTTCTCTCTGTTTGTGATTCGCAGATGGAGACCGAAGCTCACTCTGTTTGACATTGCCCGCAGTATCAGGATTTAGGAGAAAAGAAAACTGCTGAAAAATACTATAACTGACCTTCGCAGTCCAAACTTACAATGCTCCTGGCATCTGAGAAAACATCAATGATATTTTGGTGCTGTCTATCTTGAAAAGCTTTCAAACTGCGCGGTAGTTCACTCGAACGAGTAATGAAGTTGAAATATGCAAAGAAACAGGTATGTTTGTATTCATTATTACAATATAGATAAACTGAGTTTCTACACTGATACCAATTGATTCTGTTTATAACCACTCCCAATGACATGGGCATATGGCCTCGCACACACACCACACACACACACACACACACACACACACACACACGCACACACACACACACACACACACATGGATTGACAGACAGACAGACAGACAGACAGACAGACACACACACACACACACACACACACACACACACACACACACACACACACACACACACACGCACACACACTCATTCTTCTCTCTCTTCTTTCAGTTTTTTTTCTGTCTCTATATGTTTGTCTCTCTCTTTGTCTCTCTCACTGTCTCTCTCATTCAATATCTCACTGTCACACACCGACACTTTCACTTGCACACCCGCTTTTGATCAGCTAGAATCTTAATCCATTGCAAGCCATTAAAACACAGGGGTCCCTTTCGGGGCCTCAGTCTCCTTCACCAAGAAGCTGCGGACAGAACACGAGGAAAGGGGAAGAAGAAGAGAAAAGCCGGCCACACAACGAGGAGCAGAAAATGAAAGCTGCAAATCAACGTTGTCCAGGGATGTTAAGGTAGCGTTGTCTGTCTTCCCCTGGTCCTGAACACAACATGACCCCAATGAGGACGTTCCAGTCCTGTGAGCAAGCACCAACCCCCCCCCTCCCACACACACACACATGCGCATACACGCGCACTCTCTGATCACTCTCTCTCTCTCTCTCTCTCTCCTCTCTCTCTCTCTCTCTCTCTCTCTCTCTCTCTCTCTACTGATTGACGGGCTAAAGCTGGATTATTGCCCAACGACCTTTAGTTGTATTGACATCTAACAACTTGACTGTACAATATCAACTTTTCTCAGAAAAAAAATCAAAGTTGGTTAAATAAAGAGATTGCACACACACACACACACACACACCACACACACACACACAACACCACACACACAGCCGTCGCCCGAAAAGAAGGTCATGCGAATACAGCCGAAAAAAAACGATTTCATGTGAATACAGTCGAAAACAATTTCATGCGAATCTAGTTGAATACAGACAAATAGCTTTCCCATTTTCGTTGGAATAGGTCAGATCAGGGACTTATATCCCCAAATATTCAGTTATCTGCTTTTGGATGTTCTGATCTAGAAGGAAGGGGGAATGTTGTTTTTCGTTTCACTATATGCGACACGTCCCATTTCTTTCTTTCTTTTTTAAACTTTTGAAAGGATCTTTGCTTCCTGTAAATAGGTATATCATGGTAGCTGGATGGATGCATACATGGATGGATAGACTGATAGATGGATGGATGGATGGATAGATAAATGGGTGGGTGGATGAATTGTGAATGTGCATTTGCGCGAGCGCGCACGTGTGTATGTGTGTGTGTGTGTGTGTGTGTGTGTGTGTGTGTGTGTGTGTGTGTGTGTACACGCGCGTGCCCATGCGATATTTTGGACGTGTATGTCGGGTTTGCAAGTTGTTTTTCTTAATATCTTGCAAGATAACCTAAACGTTTTTTCCCTACTGATTTGTACGTTTTCTGAAGTCTTTGTGAAAAAATCTGATATTACGTAATTTGTTTTATAATTTTTTTTTAAACCTTTTTTTTTTTTTTTTTTTTTTTTTTTTTTTACTGGCAACTAATACGTTTTTTTTAGGATGGACATTAACCTTACGAAGTTTTGTATGCATAGCTTCAGTATGTCACTACCATTAGATTTTCAACTTGATTAACAGTACCGTACATTGCATTCGGCCTGTGTATTCTTCACTATTTTGTATCAGTCTGTCAGATTGCTCTGTTAGTCACGAAGTAAAATCAGCTGAATAGTCTGTTTGTCATCGCATCATTTCCGAGCATTTACCGTTTGTTTAAAAATCATTTCAAACGCAAATTCAGCAATGTGTGTTGTCAAAAGTGTGCCACATTGCAAGAATAAGGCAGCCAGAGGATGGCTCATGACACAGTCTGAAAGTGGGAGTCTCGGCCTGAATATTGAGCTGTTAGTTTTCCAAACGAGTTGAAATTGTACTGTCTATTTGCTTTTCTTTTAGCAAGCGTGATTTCAACCCCATCCGAAAGTATTAGTTATTTTGTGTATTTTTGACCACTGTGCTGATCCATGTAAACAACACAACGACACAGCTCATATTTCCATGATTTGAAAGGTGGACAGTTCTGCGATACTTCAGGAAAAGACAGGAAAACTTAAAGTTGTTTCCCGAGAACCGCTTTCTTTTGTGCGAACATCGTGTGAATACTGAACGAGAGAGAGAGAGAGAGAGAGAGGAGAGAGAGAGAGAGAGATGAGAGAGAGAGAGAGAGGAGAGAGAGTTGAGAGAGAGAGAGAGAGAGAGAACTCAAATGTTTTATTCATAAAGGCCATCTCCTCTTAGAATTGGGATATGCATCATAAATCATGTCGCAAACTGATATGGTATTCTTTATGTTATATACATATTTCGCTTCTTGTATGGGGTTAGGGTTATTGGAATATTTCCGTGAGTGGAATTTCACTCTAAGTTATTGAAATATTATCGTGAGAGGAATTTCACTCTAAGTTCGTTTAATTTCTGGACAAGCCAATACAAAATGAACTTCATCCTCTTTTGCATTTCGACCAAATGGACAGATCAAATTTCAATCACACGACTGTCTATTACGAAAGTAGTGAGTTAAGATATCGGAAAACCACCGCATCTAAACTTTAGTCATGATATGTTTGAGATGTTGGCCATTTTCACTGGTACACAGACAGGTAAACATCGTAAATGATAACATGTTGTTTATAATTCAAACTGTCACTACTTTGTGCATGAAAGTGCCAATTTTGCTGCGATCAGGGAGCCTTTCTCGGAATACCTGGATAAAAACATTCGTATTACCAAACACCTCAGTTCATCCATACAAATCCGAAAATATTCACACACAGTTTCATTCTCTCATTAGTCACTCAATATTTCTTACCTCCGTCATCTAATTCTATAGCATTCGATACGTCTTGTGTGGTAATTTGTGATCCTGCATCTGAATAATATTCAGCCAACATTGTGCACATTCACGAACGGAATTCACACACACACACACACACACACACACACACACACACACACACACACACACACACACACCATATATATATATATATAATATATTATATATATATATATATTTTCTTTTGCTTCTTAGGTAGCACCTTCGGTTGGCTTTTTGAAAACTCAACAAACATACTATATGGTATTGCACACCAGCCTTTTTGGTATATAGCATTCTTCTTAAAACCGAAAAAGGCAGAGGAGTCAAAATTACCACTTTCCGCGGTCACTGAGGAGAAACAATCAGGTTTCGAAATATCGGTATCTGACCAGGAGTTATATGTTAGTGAGCTTCCTCCCCATTGGAGATGGTCTCCCGCTTCGGAGACTATAAGCTTGCTGAAGGTTCATTTTGAGAAGCATTTATTATTCCCCATTCACCCACTCAAGCACATACTGTCAATTAGGCAGAATCATACTACCACTGCAGATATGAAGGCTTATCACCCCCCCTATTTCTACAATCTGAGACATAAGAGCAAGCTTGGTTTAAAATCTAGCCGTTCTACCATATAACAAATCATTTGTGGCTTGCAATGATTACACCAAGAAATTTCTACAAAGCAAAAAAGATGGATCTTCCCATAATGTACAGCAGTGGCAGCATCAACACCCTATACTTTCAGCTCTGTACTGTGCCATGGGTGGAACAAATGACTTCAAAAAACAAAATGAATAATCGTTATTTAGCAATAATAATTTTCCTAAGTAGGCACAAGAACGCATTCTAGCTCTACTGGCTAAATCCC
The DNA here is from genome assembly GCA_016801955.1 of Conus betulinus. Lineage (NCBI taxonomy): Eukaryota > Metazoa > Mollusca > Gastropoda > Neogastropoda > Conidae > Conus > Conus betulinus. Next base: position 10,299 of record JADBJO010021126.1, on the reverse strand, counting down.
TGCGAGCAAAGACCAAACCAAACACGTTGAGAAATATATTCCTAAGTATTTAAACACAGTGACAACAGTCATTGTGATCCATTGTTCATCGATCTTTCCCTCGCTGCAAGATACACCAAGAAATTTCTGAATGCGGTTATATTGCGTTCTGCCATATTAAACTTTTCATTCTAATGAAACAGCAACTCTTTGCAAAGCCATTTACTGGGTTTATAATCCAATCACTGTTTCTGATACCGATGCCACATCATGAGCCGAAAGAAGAATGAAATATCTCTAAAATGTCATTCATGAAATTTGCACCGTGCCTTCACCAATGTATAACTTCCTGTGTTAGTTCACTAATGAACGCAGACAGCAGGACAGGGTTGCATACATCGCCCTGGTTCACTAGCAGCACAGTTTATACAGTCTCTTAGAGCAGCACCCGGACCGCATTCTTGCCTTTACATAATCATACATACTTATAACACATTTATGAAGTTTTCCATGTACATGATGTTTAAAATAGAACAGGCCACACACAAAGTTTCTATTGACTGAATCAAAAGCCTTTCAAAGGGCAATTAATGCCACGCATGATTTACGATTTAAACAAAGCTGCTTTTGCATAAAAACCCATCAGTGAGAACTTGTGATCAACTGCAGACTAGTTTTTTTTTCTTAAACCCAGCTTGATGTTCCCCACTAATGTTCTTTTCTTCCACCCACCGCCTGTGATCTCCCATTGAAAATAACACTGTATAGTTTACTGCCAGTATTACACAATGAAATTCCTCTATAATTATTTCGATTGTTTCCATCACCTTTTTTTTTGCAGTGGGATGCCATTAGAGTTGGACAAACTTCTGGGACATACCCCCTCGATCAAAGAAGGAATTAAAGAAAAATCTAGCAATAAGCTTGACTGACAAACAGTTTTTCATTAGTTCACCAAAAAACTCCATCTGGACTAGCAGGTTTGAGAGTGTTTATCTTTCCTACAGCAACTGCAACTTCTTCTTTGGAAATGGGACGGTTTAGATTGTCATCGTTGTTTCGTTGATGTCATTTTCATTTCCCAGATGATTATGAGAATTAGCGTTTCCTTCAAACAGATCTCTGAAATGATGAAACCCATGTTTGAGACATATCGCTTACGGGCTGCTGTCTTTTTTTCAGAAATTTTGTGGACACAGTCCCAAAAATATTTATGACTTGAGTAATTCTGCCAACTGAGTATCATTACATTCTTTTTCTTTTCTTTTTAAAAGACATTTACATTCGTGCCTAGCTTTGCCGTGGGGCCACGTGAGACGGTTTTGACAAAGAAAGTAGATATTTCTTTAATTCATTACGAACGTTTCTTTTGTTAGCTGGGCATTCCATATTATATCAGTCGTCTTCTTTTTGACATTTTCCAGTACAAACCTGTTTCTTTATACTTTCTCTCCAGCCTCTTTTATACAAGCATTAATCATGTCTAATGCTTCTTCAGTGTCATTCTCAACCATTAATGCTTCTTCAATATCATTATCAACCATTAATGCTTCTTCAATATCATTATCAACCAGTCTTACTGCCTCTTGCATGCTCACTTGCATTTTCTCGGTAAGGATTACAATTTTTGAAACAAATCGATAAGTCCTTCGCTCCAGACAGTTTTTTCAATAGTACAGCGCCTGTTGTTTACCTTTGCGGACTCGCTGTTATGACATAGGGAAACGAAGTTCAGTTCTAAGGCATGTGGTCAGATTCGATTCTCTGAGACACACACATCTCACAAACTATAAGAAATAATGGAAAAACAAATCATAAGGCATAAAAAAACAGTTATTTACACTGCAACTGCTGTCGGATACGCATGTGTAGCAATTTTCCATAATCATTCCGGACAACATCTGAATTTCATGCGTGCGGTGGCCCACTTTTATGTTTATCATTGTATGTAAACATGCCTTCTTCAAAAATCACAAGAAAAATTTGAGACTCTACTATTCACGTCACCGCACACTATCACATCCATTTTTAACAAAAAAAGTAAACAGTCACACAGAAATTCTTCTAACAAGGAACCCCGATCTCGTTTATCAAAATGAGAATAGCATCGCGACCCTTCCGGTGGTATATATGCACATATAAACATGACATGTTTTAAGGTGTTGAGCAAAGATTTATCAAACAATGAAAGAACAGAACAAATCAGATACAACATCTACAGGCACAAAATAGGGACAGATCTCGTTTTTTCACACAGCATACCAGCCCATCCTACCGGAACGCCTTCCACGTGCCGTGCACTTTAATGTACATGTAGAACAAACTTTGTCCCAAGAGAACACAGGCAGGCGACTGAAAAACGTCTACAAATGTCTCGACAAAACAACGCCCATCTTGCGCTGAAGTGAATGAAGGTAAGTGATTGCTCGTTCATTTTCGTTGTCCTGAGTATTTTGTATTTTGCATGACAAGGACATAAGAGGTCGAAACGCGTCGTGTTTTGTCTTGTGATTCGTTTGTCTACATTTTCTTGGCGGTTGGCTATTAATTGCATTTAAAAATTTGTTAAAACAAATGAAATCAAAAAACCAGACACGAAAGAAACAAAATCACTACTAAGCATTTTAGAAAGTTATCCACAAGCATTCCCGTGGAGAAACGAAACAAGTTTCATTTTCTTACAAGTATCAGCACATAATACATCATTTCTAGAGGACAATGATAATAATAATAATAATAATAATAATAATACTTATATAGCGCCTATTCTCGGCTAGAGACCAAGCTCTAAGCGCTTTACAATCAACACTCGTTTACACAACGGGCTGCCTACCTGGGTAGTGCCGACTGAAGAGCTGCCAGCTGGCGCTTCATTCAGTCGTTTCCCGTGTCATGCAGTCAGGGACAAGGACAAGAACATCAAATGAACATTTCCGTCAGACGCATTACCATCTATGCAATTAACATATTTAACTGGAACTAACGTCACTGAATTTTCCTCAAAACACACACGGTATCACGGCCAGTTTTCACGTGCTACTGATATACAGCCTTGGGTTGAAACAACCGGAGTCCGCTTACTGTTGATTCCCTTCACTGTTGAGGACACATCGATAAGGTAGATTTTGGACCGGCGGAGTTCCTATCTTAATTCAACAAGTCCATTGTCAGAACCTACAGAGTATAGCCTGCCATCAATGAGAGGGTAATTAAAAGTTATGTTGCACGTTTACCTTCACTTCTGGCTTTCTTAAGGTGAGGTGTTAATCTCTTTCTCAGATATCGCACACTCGAAAAGTCCACTCCACTGAAAATCTTGGTTCCTCGTAGTTTACGTTTGGCGTTAAAGATGTCCACCATTTACTTGTGAAAAACACAGTGCAATCATCTGAGAGTCCGGCCTGTTTGTTCAATCGATGTACCCTATCAAATTCAAAATACTGGGACAACTCTAATGTATGTGTACTGAGGTCCTTTTACACATTTTGGCAGTCCGCAGAAGTATCGTTTTCCCAACGTGGAAGATGAGGTTGCTCCGCTCGGACCTCTCCTCAAGGTCATCGGTTTTCTTCTCAAGCTCCTTCATTTTCTTTGTCAAGTCTTCGTTCTGCTTCCATAAACTTCCTCCCGTAGCCCCTTCAGCTCCTCCTGCATGCCATGCAGCGTGTTCCTCACGAAGGGCATGCATGCTGCTCCATGGACTTTCAGCTTGCTCATGATGTCCAGAAACGAGGGTTCATTTCCGTCGTTAGGATGGCCAGGTTTCTCCATACTGGTCCTGCTGCTTGCTGCTCCTTCGCTGGTGCTGGTCAGTCGAGTCTGCCCGGTGATGCTTGTGGACTGGGATGGGTTAGGACCTGGATTGCTCTCAACATCACTAAATCGAAGTAGCAAACTTCCACAGAACAACTACGAGAGGAGCAGTGCTAACACAGCACTGTCATCTCTGCACTTTCGTCTCAACATGGCGGCACGCATTGCTGTTTTCTGTATTGCTCGTTTCCACATGAAACGTTGGAATACTGGCAAGAAACGGCCACAGGCTGCCCGGAATCTACAGGTCCTGAAGGCATTGTGCTGTGCAAAGTCCGTCCACAACTCTGGGGATCTAAGTCACTCTTTATTTGTTAAAAATTACCACTTAATTGTTAGAGCACTTGACGTGCTACTTTACAAGTTAAACACAAGCTCACGTCCCCGAGAGAGAGAGAGAGAGAGAGAGAGAGAGAGAGAGAGAGAGAGAGAGAGAGAGAGAGTGAGAGTGTTGTTGTTTTTTTGTAACAGGGCGGACTGCAAAGCGACACAGTGGATGGTGTACCCATCAGGAATTGTGCTGTTGACCTAGCAGGACCATAGGACACATACCAGCCACCCCTTCCCCTCACCGCATCCTTCCCTCATCATAGCATACCCACCCCACTTCGCCATTCCTTTACTGTCCATTCGCACATATTGACGCCTACCAGCACACGTAGAAAAAGAGATCTAGCTGCTGATGCCACAGCAGTAGTATTCATATACTGTAACGTGCATGAACGTGAGGAGAGAGAGAAACAAGACAATGCTAATATATTGTACTTGATTATCGAGAATGAGTATACTTTTACTCCATTTATTGCAGCATTCCTTTATTTCTCTAATCTTAAAAACGCCTTAAACAGAAAAACATACCTAAATTTCTAATAACCTTATAAACTATTAGAGCTAAGTAATAACTGTAAACGAAACATACATGGGCGGCTATGATATTTCTGTGGGATAAATTTTTTACGAATATCTTCTAAAGCTGGACAAAGGAAAATAAAGTGTAATTCATTTTCCTCACCTTGCATACACAATGGACATACCAAATCATTTTGTCTATGTTGTCTGTATCTTAAGTAATGGGTCCTTATGTCAGAAACACCAACTCTGAATTTAGCAATTGATCTTTTCAGATGCATATCCAAATCAAATTTCAAATAAGGCTGAGTACAACGAAAACTAGAATAATTTCTGTACAAATCATAGCGTCCACTACTTTGTATATGATCGTCCCACATTTGCCATCTACAGTCAATCAGCCTTTGTCGGAAAAACACGAATAAACTGGCTTTGATTTCCGACACTCTGGGGACAGCCAGACATCACCAAACCCATGCTTACACAGAAACAGACGTACATTTGAAACCCAGTTTGTTTTTCCCTTTACATCTAATTCGAACAACATTTCATAAGACTTACGAGGCAATCTATAATGTTCCATTTGTAAAAGCTTTAACCAATACCGAACACACATCTAATGGCTGAACAAAATAAACAGTGGATATCTATTGGTCTCCCCATATACCAAATCATTTGAAATACGCCTGTCAAGACCTAGAAACCTCTTCAAAGCAAATAAATGTACTGCCTCGCAATGAACAACAGCATTATCTAAACCCCAAATTTCAGCTCCATACATCAAAACCGGCTGTATTTGGGAATCAAATATTTTCAAAAATAGCTCAAGCGAATTGTTATTCAAAGCAATCAGTCTTTTCATGACACATACCAAAGCATTCTTTGCCCTACCTGCAAGATCTTTACAGGCAAAGGTAAAACTTAGGCGTGTAGAAAAATAGATCCCTAAATATTTATATATACATTCAGCACAGGTATAGTAATTCCGTATATACATCCATCTTTCCCTCGCCCGCCAAATAAACCTCCCTTTCGAAACACCACAATGTTGCTTTTATTCATATTTACTTTCAACTCTAATGAAGAGGCAGCCCTGTTCAGATTATTTATCTGGCGCTGTAAGCCAACTATCGTTTCTGAAACCAAAAACAACATCATCTGCTAATAATAGGATAAACAATTCTAAGACATCTTCCGAAAAATCGTCCACCATGAAGGCCATTATTGATAACCTCAATGGTAAGCTCATTAATGAATATAGAAAAAAGTACAGGGCTGCAAACATCACCTTGCTTTACCCCAGCAAAACAATTAATATAATCTGTCAGATTGGAACCACTTCTCACCCTAGTCTTAACAACTTTGTACATGGCTCTTATACAGCGAAATAATTTCCCCTTGATCCCATTTTTTAAACAAGATAGTCCATAAAAGCTTTCTATTGATGGAGTCAAAGGCTTTTTCAAAGTCAATAAACGCAACATAAAATTTACGATTTAATGAAAATTGTTTCTGAACAAATGCAAGAAGAGTAAACATATGGTCAATAGTAGAGTAGCCCTTTTTGAACCCAGCCTGATGCTCTCCCGTGATATTATTACATTCAATCCATTCCTGCAATCTCTGTGTTAACAACAGTACTATACACTTTACAGCTAACATCAAACAAAGAGATACCTCTGTAATTATTAGGGTTATCTACATCGCCTTTCTTGAACAAGGGTAAGGTTACAGACTCTGTCCAGTTTTCTGGGAAGATGCCTTCATCAAAAATTCTATTGAACAGAACTAGTAAAAAGTCAACAACTCGAGGTCCAGCATACTACTTCAACAATTCACCAATAATAGAATCAGGTCCTGCTGATTTGTTAGTTTTAATTTTCGCATGGCAAATATATAATTTCTTCTTTAGAGATGGGACGATTGAAATGCTCGTCTTCTCCCTCATCGATAAAACAGAAAGCTCATCATCACTTAAAATATCTTTACCTAACAAAATGTGTAAAGTGCTCATACCATGTATCCAGGGAAATATTATTCTTAATGTATTTTTTTTTAAATGAAGCTCTTTTTAATGTTTTCCAAAACTCCTGTTGTGAAGGAAGAGATCTGATCAAGTTATCTAATAAGTTTTTATTGAACATTTTCTTCTTCTGCTTTTGAAGGTTTTATATTCTCTTCTTGCAATGACATACTCACTTCTGTCACCATCGTCCAAAGTACGAAGCCATATTCTCAATAATTTTAGCGTTTTTTCTTTTCATTACCAAACAATCGTTGTCAAACCAATCATCCTTTTTAGCACCGTTTCTTATTAGCACACACGTTTTATCATACATTCAGCACTGTTTTTAATACAATCATTAAACAAATCTAAAGCTTTATTTACATCAACATTGATCAGTTCTAAAGCCTCATTTAATTTAGTGCACATTTCTGCTTTACACAATTCTCTCTGTAAGTCAAAGCATACTCATCATTCCACACAAACTTATCAAATGCTGTTGCCTCAACATTCTCCGTTGATCTATCGCCACCTTTTGTTGTAAAATCAATGTGAAATTCAACAGGTAAATGATCGGATTCGATACGCTCCGAAAACAAACAAATAACATAAATCACAAAAAGTGAAGAAAAAATCTTTAGATACGAGGAAATAATCATTAACGCTGCTCCCGCTGTCTGAAATGTATGTATAGCAACCATGACGGTCGCCCTGACATACACCATTCATAATATACAAATCAAAAGCAACGCACAGATTTAACAATAACTTACCGTAATTATTCAATACATTATCATGAGAACGTCGATCTGTGCAAGGTGGCTGGCTTTTTGTTTGCAAACAGGAATCAAAAAACATCAGTATACAAATCAGGAGAAAAAAAATTTGCCGTCCTGCTGTTCAGATCGCCACACAGTACTATGTCAATGTCACCAAGAGAGAGCACAAGCAGTCAGCCAAACAGTCTTCCAACATAGAAATACCATTATCAACATTAAAAGAATTATAGAAAGGAGAACCTTCAGGCTGAATATACGTACAAAACCAAAGCAATGTTTCTCTGTGTACCAAAAAGCGATTTTTCAATTAAAAAGACACATACATTAGAGCAATGAACTTCTACATATGATACGAAGGGAACAAATTCTTGTTTTATCAAACAAACGAGTCCTTCAAGTCCTCCAGATCTTCTCCCCTGATGACAGAGTTTTACAGCAGGTTTGAGTAAAGGCTTTATACCCAACAAACATGTCCATGCTACAAGTTTCAACGAACGTTTCTCCAAAGCATATATAAATCAAAAACCACAGGCATAAGAAATAAATGCATTGTCAAAAAACTTTTGAGAGTAAACCATTCACATTCCAAGAAAGAAGTTTTGAATATTTTATTATTACATACAGGCACATTCAGACCCCGGTTGTCAATATCAATATGATCACTATCAAGTGCACCGTTTTCCATACACGCATTAATATCGCTATCTAAATCATCATATTTAGAAAAATCATCATTCAAACGGCTGTCGTTCAAACTGTCATACGAATTTAAGCGTGTACCAGTGCCATCGCTCACACCGTCCACAACACTGCCGTCAAAAGCACGTGCAAAGCGGATACTGCCACGCGTGACAGGATCCGGAAACGGCCAGTCTTCCACCGGTGTCAAGGTATTCTTTCTCCCTCTTGAATTACAACTTCATCGTCGCGAGAGGGCCGGCCAAAACCCTATTTCAACTCTTTTAGCTGACCAGAAGAGTCAAGTCCGAACCTCTTGCCATCAACAAGGAGATGGGTCAAAGACCATCGCGGCTCTCTTACCGCTATTCCTTGCGTCTTTCAAATGAGGAGTGAGCTACGTCTTATATCACGGACCTACTTGTAAAATCTTCGCCGACAAAGACATTGGTTCCTTTCAACTTGGCCTTAGCTTTCAAAATATGTACCTTGTCCTTGTATGAGGAACATCTGGCAATGATAGGGGAGTCATGCTTTGCATTCAAACAATGCGCTCTGTCAAACTCGACACCCCCATTCACGCCCCAACTTCTTAGCAGTCAAATCCTTTCAACATTCGTTCGCAGTCATCACTATTCTCATTCTCACTTCTGCTCAAATCCATAAAACATATAAATTAGTTACGCTTCGAGCGCCCTTCGAGATCATCTGCCTCTTTTCTAGAAACTCAAGTCTGTCACCAAGTTCAGAATTCACTCTCTGCAGAGATCACTGTTCTGGGAACGTAATTCCGCCACCACTTCCTCCCTAAGACCCTTCACTTCGTTCTGCAAAACGCAGCGTACTGTTCACCAAGGGTCTTCACATCTGTTTTAACGTCATCCAAACTTACTGTTCATGGCCTTGCTGGTCCTGTCCATCTCCAGAAGCTTGGTCATGATGTCGGCAGTGGTGGTTCGGCGCTGGTCGGTCTGGATACAGGACAGTCAGCAGAGGGGGCAGCACTCCTGTCCGCATGGGCACCACGTGTAGCGTATCCGAGCCGGGATGAGAGAGAAAGAGAGAGGATTAAACACACCACACACACACACACACACACACACACCACACACACACACTTTATGAATTGGAACCTTTTGATCCATCAAACACTTCACTCAATGGTACGGCTTCATTGTAGATGCTCGATGTCTTTGCCAGGGAAGCGCTGACAAAACAGGAGCAAACAAAACAACGTGAAGCTGGCACACAGCAAGGAGATGTCCCCCGCTTATCAGTGTCTGGGAGACGCTAAGGCAGGACTGGCTTTCTCCATCTGTGACAAGAAATGTCGACAAAGATTGACACCCCAAATTCTAAATCTGCCACTACAATAGGGGACGCGTATGAACACGCCCGCCGCGCGCGCCACGGCTACCAAAAACACACACACAACACACACAAACACACACAACACACACACACACACACACGGCACAAGCACACATATTGCCTGTCTGTTTATCCTGTCTGTCCTGTCTGTCTGTCTGTCTGTCTGTCTCTTTCTCTGTCTCTCTCTGTCTCTCTGTCTCTATCTATCTCTCGCCTCCCTCCCTCCCTCCCTCTCTCTCTCTCCTATCTCTCTCTCTCTCTTCTCTCTCTCTCTCTCCTCCTCTCTCTCAAATCTCTCTCTCTCAGAGGGCGCGCGAGACCGTGCGAGGGACACACAACCGACCTACCCACCAACCCACCCATGTACACACGCACGCACACATCACCACACACACACACACGCACACGCACACACACGCACGCACGCACGCACGCACGCACAGCCATACAAAATCTAGTGTGTTTGCTTGCACAAAATCATTCGCATGTTATGTGCACACACTTGTACACACTGGCAGACAGACAGACAGGACAGACAGACAGACAGACACACACACACACACACACCACACACACACACACACACATACACACACACACACACACACACACACACACACACACACACACACACACACACACACACACACACACACACTTTGTTTGATTTGATTACAGTTCACATTTATTAAAAAGGCTAGAAAAAGAAAACTTAAGCTTCAACACAAAGTGATTTGCATTCTTATGAATGGGTTTCAAGATTGGAACTTTGCATTGTGTTTGCACATAAATCTGTTTGAGGAAAAAGGTGGTGAAATCAGCTCA
>JADBJO010021125.1:27500-30111 GCA_016801955.1 Conus betulinus | reverse complement strand
AATATAAACTTCGTGTTTTGGCCGGTAAGCTGAAGTCTTCCAACCACATGCCATACTCTGAGGCTCTCAGACAAACCAAAGCTCAATGAGCAAAGGAGAGGTACAGGTGCAGGAATTAAAAGAAGACCCCAGGGTGCCGGGAAACGATAATTCAACCAAAGCTAATCACCACAGTAGGTCTTATTCCTCGGTTCTAAGTCAAGGAATGATGAAGACTAATCAACAAAACCCGCTGCCCACTTCTTTGGATTCTAGCCCCCCTTCAATCTGGGGCACTCGTATTTTACCAACTCATAGTGACAGTTCAAACCAAACTAGTATTGCTGTCACAAAATCAGACAAGTATAGGACAGACATCAAACATTTCAAAAACATCTGTGCTAAGTACTCTTAAAGAAAAGTCTGACTCTTCAAGTTCGTTCAAAAAAACAATCTGTAAATTTTGATCTTGAAAAGATTTTAATATATCTTGAAAATCTCTCAGTGAAATTTCTGACCATCCTAACAAAAATGTCTGATGTCATGACTTCGTCAATCATTGAATTGAAAACAATTCTGTCCAATGCCTGTCTGAACTCCAAATGAACGTACAAAGAGAAGTTCTGTCAAACGTAATCCGTTTTTGGTGTTCTCTGTTGCTGGTACTCTCAGTTATAGTCCTTTTCCTTACGAATAACATGATGTGTATGAGGCCTGATCAAGTCAACCCTACTGGTATGTGCTCGTTTCTACAATGGAATTGTAGAAGTAAGTGCAATTTTGTATATTTGGAAAATTTTTTGCAGAAGCGTTCTTTTGACGTAGTTGTGCTTCAGTCATTGAATTGCCACAAAAAAATGACTTACCCAAGTTAAAACGGATTCTTTTACCCACCTGTTATAGATGAGGTAAAAGCCAACGTTAAAATAAAAGTTGCTACATATGTAGCTTGCAATCTTATGTATCAACCGTGCAAAACACCGTGTTCTTCAATAGATAAACGTTTATATTCTTGCTGTATAGAAATTAAGGTTGATGGTAAATACTTCAACATTTTGAACTGTTATTATCCAGATGGAGTGTCTAAAGGTGAAGCTGACTGGATAATGGATTTAGACTGCTCTAGACAATGGATTATTCTTGGCGATTTTAATTCCCACCACGCCTTGTGGTCCGAAAATCCCAATAATATTGTTAACAACAACGAATACCTTGCCAGTACAATAATCAACGCCAATCTAACCATTTTAAATGACGGATCTATAACAAGAATTGCTGATCGATCAGATCAACGTTGCTCATCGATAGATTTGTCTTTAGTTTCCCCAGACATAAACCCTTTGTGTACTTGGCAGGTTCATCAAATACCGTTAGGCAGTGATCATCTCCCTATTGAAATCCAACTTCTAGTGAGCCCGGAAAAAAAAATCTACAATTCTGAATGCACTAAATATAATGAAGATAAGGCTGATTGGGCGCTTTTCAATCAAATTTTGACAGCAGGTTCATCTTTTTTCTAAAATTTCAATCAAAATACAGTGTTAGAGGAAGATTTGGAAAACTGTTATTTTGAATTAAGAAAACTTATACTTAAGGCTGCAGATTCTGCAATCCCAAAAGTCAAATTAAAGAATCATCCAAAGAAAGCATCAAACCCATGGTGGAATATTGCGTGTGAAGTCGCCGTGGGTGCGAAAACTAAGGCCTTCAAAAGCTGGATGATAAGCCGTCATACGCAACCTAAAAGTAGAGTGGAACAGTTACACGCTGAATACAAAAAAAAGCTAACACCAATAGTAACAAAAATTGTTGCTTTTGCAAAGCAGCAATATTACAAAAACTAGTCATCAAACTGTTCCAAACACCCAAACGATAGCACTTTACTTTGGAAAGAAATCAGAAAATCTAAAGGTTCTTTTCATCTCCCAGATCCTGTCTTGATCGAAAACGATAAAATCTATAAAACAAACGAGGAGAAAGTTGAATTATTTGCTGACACTTTCGCAGCAATGAGTCAGACTGAACATCTGCCTAAAGAAGAGCAAGAACGAAGAAGAACTATTGAAAACGAAGGGAGAAACATTGAACCACATGACAATGACAACACGTTATATATTAATAAAAATCTAACAATGGAGGAGCTTCTGTACTCACTTCGCCGTTTAAAATCTGGTAAAATTGCTACAGGATTTGATCCCATTTCTTACAACATGATAAAGCATTTTCCACAATGCTTTTTGAAAAAAATATTAGAGTTCTTCCAATTATGCTGGAAATCCGGAAAGCTGCCATGGCTTGGAAGAAAGCAACAGTTGTACCTATCCATAAACAAGGAAAATCAAAAAGAAAATCTTCTAATTTTTTCGACCATTTCTTTGACTCCTCACATTGGAAAACTTTTTGAGAGAATAATGAAATTCAGATTAGAACATTTTCCTGAAAAGAATGGGATTTTGCCAATCTTTCAAGCTGGTTTCAGAAAAGGGAGGGGTGTCACTGATCATGTTAGTCTTTTAGCTTCACACGTCAAAAAAGCCTTGGCTAAGCGACACTCCACTTTAGCCACGTTTTTTTTTTTTTATATTCATAGAGCGTACGATTCCGTTTGGCATTTTAAATTATTGTCCAAGGC
>JADBJO010021125.1:15000-22500 GCA_016801955.1 Conus betulinus | reverse complement strand
CCGGCCAGAAAGGAATGTAAGTCTGCTTTCCAGTAGGCACAGACGGGCATTCAGAAAACTGAAAATGTCTGTGTAAAAGATGTCGGTCTCGTCTGTATTGAAATGTAGTTCTGATGTGTCCAAGCCTTCACACATGAATTCATTACCGGAACAAAAGAACAGCACATTCTCAATCAGCATTGCTGTACAATTTAGCAGATATGCGATACTGTATGCGGTGCTTAGAAATTGTGCCAAACAACGTTATGTATTTGCAAGACAAGCCCAGCAACTGAGCCCTGGGACATTTTCAGAGCAAGCAGGAATCGGTCTCAGACTCTTGAGCCTACACATGATGCTTTCTCTCTTTAAGATAAGATCAGTGATCAATCGTGATAAAAACAGCACTTGGATCGTGGAGAGTCAAAACAGAAATCTGGTTGGAATCATTGGAAACAAGCGAACGATTGAAAACCCTAAACAGCTAATCTTATGGCAGGATCTACTGCGGAATAGTATTTAAAAAAAAAGAAAAAAAAAAAAGAAAAAAAAAAGTTCTAAAGTCCCATCGTCAAGAAACAGCTGGTGATGTAACAACCAGGTCCCACAATTTGGACACAGTGTTCTGAATTGCCATCGCTCATATATGGATTTCCGATGTCATTTGTCAAATAATAAAGCTTTCAGGGATGTCATAACAGTATACTTAACTGACATATTAGAGCATTGTCTTTGACTTTTAGAGGCAGCATCGAAGCGCATCTCTATATAGCAATGTACGGGCCAAGGCAGGTAACTCTGCCGCTGATTGGATAAGAAGAAGAATGAAGCATACACCTGAATAGAAAGGATGGATTGGAATTATGGTTCGTAAGTGAAAAGTCGCGAACTGTACTGAGGTTTCCTGTCTGAATATACTCACTTTTTTTCTCTTGCAATTAAAAATGGCAAGCCTGGTGGTATTTTGCGGGTCGAAACAGGGGTAACGTGGCTGTCGCTAGAGATCATGTGTTGTCTTTGCCTTTTGATGATCTAGATGATCGTGCGCAATGCACAGGTTACAGGAATTCAGACTAGTGTCGTTGATTATCCTCGCGGAAAGCCTTTTTCTTCCTACAGGATGAAATAATTCACTCATTGCTCAGTTTATTTAGCACAGACATGATTAATCTTTGATCATTGCTACAGTTCCCCATGACTCTATGTGTGAATCGTCTGTTATCGAATGTTTCACGATTTATCATCAGTTACACAAATAATCGAAGCAAAATTACTGAAATTTTTAGAGAGAGAGGTTTATCTGCATGATCTGGATGGAAGGAACGAAGGATGGAAGGAAAGATAGGGGGGAGAGACGGGAAGAAAGAAGGGAAGAGGGAAAGGGAGAAATACAGGAAGGAAAAAGGAAGAAAGGAAAGATGAAAGAAGGAAGAAAGGAAAGAATGAAGGAAAGAGGACCAAAATATATATGTATATACATGAAAGGGAGAAAGGAAAAGTTGAAAGAAGAAAGAGAGGAAGAAAAGAAAAAAAAGCCAGGGTGGATGAAATAAAAGAAGGAAGGAAGGAAGGAAGCAAGGTGTGAGAGAAGAAACATGGAACAAAAAAGAGAAGCGAAGAAAGAAAGATTGAAAGGGAGGGGGAAAGAAAGACTTAAGGAGGGTTAAAGGAAGGAGAGAAAGAAAGAATGAAAGGGAGGACGAAGAAAGACTTAAGGAGGGTAAGGAAGGAGAGAAAGCAGTTTGGAAGGAAAGGAAGGAAGAAAGAAGGAAAGACTAGGGAGAATTCTTTTCAAAAGAGGGGAAGGGAGAAAGAAAGAAAGAAAGAAAGAAAGAAAGAAGGAAGAGGAAGGGAGGGAGAAAAAAAAAGGAAGAAAAAAGGAGAGGAAAGGACAGATGGAAGAAAGAACAAATGAACGATGGAGGAAGAGTGACGGAAGGAAAGAAGATGGGAAAAATGGAAAAGAATGGACGAAAGTTCCAGTTTTAATATACACAGTTTATCATACAGGGGAAAGAAAGAAAGAAAGAAAGGATGGAGAAAAGGAAAGAGGAAAAGGAGAAAGAGGGGAAGAGAGATAGATGGAAAGAAAGAAAAGACGGAAGACAAGGCAAACGAAGAGAAGCCAGAGGGAAGGCAGAGAAGGAGGCAGGAAGGAAGAAAGGGATGAAAGAAATAAGAAAGAAAATAAAGGAGGAAATAAGAGAAGGAAGGGTGAAAGAAAAAAAAAGTAAAGAAAGAAAAGAAGGAAGGGACGAAGGAAAATGAATTGAGGAAGGAAAGAAAGAAGGAAGGAAGGAAGGAAGAAGGAGAGGAAAAAAAAACACCAAAGAACGAATGCAGCAGGGAATATGCGAAAGAAAGAATGAAAGGATATGAGTTAGAAAAAAAAAAAATTACAAAGTGAAGGAAAAAGGAGAAGGGGGATGAAAAGAACCGAAGGAAGGAAAGAATGAACGAAAGAAAAACTGAAGGAGGGAGAAAAAGAAAAAAAAAAGGACAGCGAAACTATGATAAAGCAAAGAATGGTGTAAAGAAAGAATGAAGGTTGGACGGAAAGTATCAACGAAAGCATAAATGATAGAATGGAAGAGAGGTAAGAAACGGAAAAATAAAAAGGAAGGGAACCTTGGACGAAGAAAGAATAAATGAAGGGAGGAAAACGATAGGAAGGATGGAGGTCGCGAGATAAGAAAGAATGAAAGAAGGAATAGACAGAGGAAGGAAGGAAGACGATGAGAGGAGTGGAATGGGGTAAGGAAGAAATGAGAAAGGAGAAAGGAAGGAAGGAAGAAAAGTTTGGAAGGAAGGAAGATGGGAGGAATAACAACATGGCTCCCGCAAGCACCGTTCCTGTGAGACGCAGCTCTTGGACTTCATAGAAGTCTCATCAGCAATGGAGAGCGGCGTTGCATCCGACGTCATTATCATGGACTTTGCTAAAGCCTTCGACACAGCCTACTAGTCCACAAGTTAGACCACTACGGGATCCGTGGAAGCACCAACAGCTGGATAGCAAGCTTCCTCAGTGACCGCAAAACAAACTGTGGTGGTCAATGGTGCACAGTCTGGCTATATCCGCGTGAAATCCGGGGTGCCCCAGGGTACAGTGCTTGGACCTTGTCTCTTCCTTGCATACGTAAACGACCTTCCAACAAGAATCTCGTCCACTTCCCGCCTATTCGCTAACGACATCGTAGTGTACCAACTGATCGTCTGCCCTGGAGACCCGGTAAAACTCCAAGAGGATCTCGCCAAGTTGGAAGACTGGGAGAGCGAGTGGGATATGGCATTCCACCCGGACAAATGCAGCCAGCTGCCTTTGACCCGCAGTAGGAAGCCACTGAATGCCAGCACCAAATACACCTTCCACAGTCATACCCTAGAGAGAGTATCATCTATAAAGTATCTTGGGGTCACGCTGCAGACCGACCTCTCCTGGAATGCCCACATCGACAACACTTTGTGCCGAGGCAAATAAAACATTAGGATTCCTGAGGAGAAAACCTAAAGGTGTGCTCCAGCAAGACCAAGGAGCTGGGTTACAAGGTGCTGGTCAGACCTATTGTCGAGTACACCTGCTGTGTTTGGGACCCCTACACCACCAAGCCCATCCTCAACATCGAGAAAGATCCAGCGAAGGGCGGCGTGTTTTGTCCTGAACCGGCATAGAAACACATCCAGCGTTAACGACATGCTTGAAGAGTTGCAGTGGACCACGCTCCAAGAACGCCGCCGCATGTGCAGAGTCTCCATGCTACATAAAATCCAAAACGGTCAAGCATGTGTGAAATGCAAAGACTTGAAGCCCCTGCCACCCACAAGCAGAAGAAACCACAACATGCAATTCCAGCGCATCAATACCCGCACAGACTACCGCAAGTATGCCTTCTTCCCCCGTACCATCCACGACTGGAACGACCTGTCCGCAGAAGTCGTCAAATCCCCCACCCTGGCCTCCTTCATTTTTTTCCCTCAGGCTGCTCAGTGACTCTCTAGCATGTCAATAATTGCCGATTACTCGGCAGGTGGACATTACTAGAAGAAGAAGAAATGGAGTAAGGGAAGAAATAAGGAAGGAAGAAAGGAAGGAAGGAAAGTTAGAAGGAAGGAAGATGGAAGACATGGAATAGAGGAACGGAAGAAATAAGGAAGGAAGGTAGGAAAGGAAGGAAGAAAGATGGGAGGAAAGAAATGGAGTAAGGGAAGAAATAAGGAAGGAAGAAAGGAAGGAAGGAAAGTTGGAAGGAAGGAAGATGGAAGACATGGAATAAAGGAACGGAAGAAATAAGGAAGGAAGGTAGGAAGGAAGGAAGAAGGAAGGAAGGAAGGAAGGGAAGGAAGGAAGGAAGGAAGGAAAGTTGGAAGGAAGGAAGATGGAAGACATGGAATAAAGGAACGGAAGAAATAAGGAAGGAAGGTAGGAAGGAAGGAAGAAAGGAAGGAAGGAAAGTTGGAAGGAAGGAAGATGGAAGACATGAATAAAGGAACGGAAGAAATAAGGAAGGAAGGTAGGAAGGAAGGAAGAAAGGAAGGAAGGAAAGTTGGAAGGAAGGAAGATGGAAGACATGGAATAAAGGAACGGAAGAAATAAGGAAGGAAGGTAGGAAGGAAGGAAAAAGTGTTCATTTTTTTGCTAATATCTTTTGAAGTAAAACTAGAGAAGAGGCGATATTTGCGCGACGCCCCCCCCCCCCCCCCCCCCCCCCCCCCGCGCGCGCCGCGCCACACACACACACACGCGCACACAGACACAAAAACACAGACGCAGACACAGATAGATAGACTCATACACACACTGAGAGAGAGAGAGAGAGAGAGAGAGAGAGAGAGAGAGAGAGAGAGAGAGAGAGAGAGAGAGAGAGCGAGTGAGAGAGAGAGAGAGAGAGAGAGAGAGTGTGTGTGTGTGTGTGTGTGTGTGTGTGTGTGTGTGTGTGTGTGTGCCTACGCTCGAGCGCATGTGTGACCTCACTATCCAAATCACACCTCAAACAAATCTCACCCAGCTCATTGATTTCGTCGACAAATGGAGGAAACGTGATATTCCCTCCAGCAACCTTCTCCCCCCCGCCGTCCACATTGGACTCGCCCGCCAGGACACGACCTTGACCCGGCGGCTCTTTGGGTTCTGCCGGGAAGATGGCCTGCTGCTCGTCCTTGTGCCTGTAGACTCGGCGCCCCTGAGGGCTGGACTTTGTCCATGACGGTCACCCGGGCCGGGGGGATGTGGGAGTTGACGTGGTCTGGTGAGTACAATTCTTTCCGGGCCTTGGCCTGCTGGGCAATGTCCAGGGAGATCTCGGTGAGCACGTACAGCAGCAACAGGATGGGGACGAAGAGGAAGAGAGGCACGTACAACACCGTGGACCGCCGAATCCTCATCGTCTGTCAGGACACACAGACATGGTCGTGGGGTGGGGTGGGGTGGGGGGTGGGGGATATATTAGTGATATATTTTGTGATATATTAGTTTTTAGAAGAGATCTCATAGTAAACGAACGAATTTTTTTTAATGAGGGAAAAAGCGGAATAAGCACAAATGGCTTTTTTTTTTACATCCGGCCCTCAATAAGGGAAATATATAGAAAAAACGCAATAACAACATCAGCAAAACTAATCTAGAATAGAAGTAAACATGCATAAACGCTATAAATAGAAAGAGGAAATGGTTAACACAAAAGAACAGAAGACAATCAATGCCTGGAAGAGGGAGGGAGAGAGAGAGAGAGAGAGAGAGAGAGAGAGAGAGAGAGAGAGAGAGAGAGAGAGAGAGACAGAGAGACAGAGAGAGAGGTGGGGTGGGGGTGGGAGGGGAGGAGTCATCATATAAAGTTCATGAAAAAATGGTTATTGGAAGATAGATAAATAGAGAGAGAGAGAAGGCACAGGAAGGAGGGGTGAAGGGGGGGGGGGATGTTGGTGTCAGGTAAAGGGGAGGCGGGGGGGGGGGGGGGGGGACCCATTCCCCCCCCCCCCCCCCCATTTGTAAGGAGAGAAAAAAACTTCTGCTGTCACTCTGAATCGGTACGGACAGGGAGTTGTCGTATAATATATGATCGAATTCCGATGTTCTTACTCACGGCTCTCCGAACTCGGCTGTTCGATGTACGGCCCTTACGATGGAAAGCCTAAACGTGTTTTTGTCACGTCTCTCGACAGGGTCTCTGCACACTCCATCCGCCTTTCCCCGCCCCTCCCCATCACCTTACCCTCACCGTTTTCATCTGTCTGTCTGTCTGTTTGTTTGTTTGTCTGTCTGTCTGTCTGTCTACCTGCCTGTAAGTCTCTGTCACTTTTTCTGTCTCTGCATCTATCTGTGTGTATGTGTGTGTGTGTGTGTGTGTGTGTGTGTGTGTGTGTGTGTGTGTGTGTGTGTGTGTGTGTGTGTGTGTGTGTTGTGCACGCGCGCGAGCGAACAAGATATCTAAAACAACAGTTTGATGAAAAAGAACACTTGAAACTTAAAACAGTGTAAAGCTGGCGAAAGTACAAAAAAACTGTTTTGTTATAATATTTCACGGCATTAGAGCAGGCTTCTGTGTCATTTGAATGAGACAAAGTAAGTAGTGGAATCCAGTCTGGCATTCTCGCAGGGAAATGGCTGGCACTGCAAGTCCATGTACCAACACCAGGAGCAGTTGTTCGACTAAGGCTTGTTCATTGTTGAGACCTCAAAGACATTGAAAGATGCTGGGATGTGCGCCAGAAACCAGGCCCTGTGAGTAAGGTAAGGTAAGGTAAGGTAAGGTTGCTTATAGCCCAGCCGACCGCAAAGGGCCATATCAGGGCTGTCACCACGTTAAAATCAACTCACAAGTCATAAAAAAATCAACAAACAAACAAACACCCCCCGCCCCCCATTCACGCATTTCTTTAAAATTCACTTCTAAAAACGCACCAGAAACTTCATTAAAAAAATCTTTCTCCCGTCAAATCTTAGATCAGATGAAAAATGTTAGTTTCTTTTAGAAACCCAAAGATCACGTCAGGTGGGACATCTCTGAACAGGGTTTTCATGGACTCTGCTGTTAAATGTTTATGTCTCACATCGTGCAAGTCCAACACTCAAAAAGAATATATTTCACTGTGAGTGGAACATGACATGGAATGCACCACGGAGGCCCTCGGAGTGTCCATGCCCTGAATGAAGAGGGTTTTGTGCACAATCTTTCACAGCGGTTCCACATAGCTGTGAAAATCTGCCTGCATTTTTATCAAATGAATTCTCTACTTAGTAGTAGTCTGCAAACGTAGTGATGACGGTTTCAAAGGTGCAGTGCCTCGTTTAGTAGTCTTGTAATCGGAACGATTGCCAGTGCTGCGATTTTCTTGTGCGCAGAACTTGATTGATGATTGCAGCGGCGGTACCCGTTGCCTGAACTGGTCGCCACAAACACTCGCCATCATGGAATATGCATCCGACAAGTTTCAGTCGTGGCAACTCAAGACGACAAGCATGGATGATGGCTTGTTTTGATCAGCCTGAAGTGCTGCTTGCTGGAAATCTACACGAAGTTACGG
>JADBJO010021125.1:2500-10000 GCA_016801955.1 Conus betulinus | reverse complement strand
ACGCACACGGGCGCATATAATTGCATGCAGGAACATGCTCATAAGCCTATAGATCACATACAATCACATGCACATGCACATACGCATATACATGCGTGCACACACGAACGCACACACACGAAACACACCACAGAGATTCAAGATGGCGGACATAGGCAAAGCCTAAACTTAGATCCTGCTGAAATTAGACGAATCTACGTGAAACATGATAAGAACTACTACTGTGCCAGGGTCCAGAAGTCTGGGAGGACGCCAAAAACAAGCAAACTCCCAAAGAAAAACCAGCACCAACAATAACCATGAAGAAAAGCTATGTCTGCAGAAAGAAGTTTTGGAGCGGGCTGCACGACAAGCTAACGGCTCCCAGACTGTCAGCGACGGAGAGAGTCAGACTGAAAATCCACCCTGTGACACAGTAAGTGAGATCAGACAGTTAAAGGACTTGATTCAGAACTTATGTGAGAAAGTTGCTTCACTGAAAAAAAAAACCTGTAAATGAACAAAAGCATGTCATTGCAAATCTCGGAAAAAGTCCAGTAAGTAGGTCTATAGACCTGAACGGTGGACAAAAAGCCAGCTCCACGAACTATCGTAGGCCTACTTACGCTGATGCAACAAGGTCAGTTCCACCACCCTCCAGTCCAAAATCACCAACAACAGATTCGGTGTGTGTGGAACTGAAACAGCAAAAAAAAGAAGCAAACGAAACAAAAGAAAATAAAAGAACACCTGTTAAGAACGTAACTAGTAATGACGTCAAAAGCAGTACAACGTAAAAAAACAAAGAAAAGAAAGCGGAAGGAAAGGAAGGACGTTCCTCTGGTCGTGCTTCTGCACGACTCGGTGTTGAAAGGAATAGATGGAGAGAGACTGGGTTTGTCTTATGGTTTTTTGAAACGATATCAAAGAAAACTTACAATGTCAAAGACCTGGAACCGACAATTAATGCAACTCTAACCACCCTGGAAAGACCAGTGGATGCTGTTGTTGTTCACTGTGGAATTAATGACATCAAAAAAGAAAGATCCAGCCGTCTGCAGTGCAGACTTTGCCAAGACTGTAAAAGGTATTGCCACCCGAAACCCAGAAGCGGAAATCATCATTAGCAAAATCGCCCTGGTCAGGAATTCAGAGCTGGAAATAAAACGAGACCTGTTTAACGCACTGACGACCTCTGAGCTCTTTGGTATTTCCAGAGTGTCTTTCATCAACCATGGCAATCTCCATCCCAACGCGAGGACGCTGAGAGACGACATCCATCCGACCCGAAGAGGAGCCAGTAACGCTCGCCGGCAACCTGGGAAGACACCTCCGACGGCTGCTCTGGAAGACACCGAGGAAGACAGCAAGACGCATCGTGCTACATCCACCCCCGGGTTTTTCCATCCTACACAAGACATTGTGATCTACCTTTTCCGCAAGACAGAGGCGCGTGGTGGAACTATTACGATGCCCTTAGAAACTGGCGCTAGGTCAAGATCTGGCTGGACAGAACATTGTACAAGAAAGTAGATTTGTTCTAATTTCAGCTCAGGTACAATCTTGCCTGACTGATTTCATTCTGAACTGTTGGAAATCATCGTTAACTTGAAGATTCTCTCTCTCTCTCTCTCTCTCTCTCTCTCTCTCTCTCTCTCTCATGTTATAAGGCTTCAGGGCCTACTTTAATCAACAGGCATTCAAACGTATTCATATTCCTTTCATCCTTCCCATCTTTGTGTTCAATTTGGAACATTAATTACTTCCTTTCTTAATTCTTTATACTAAGTTGAATTGTCGATATTTCATCAGTGACATGCCTGATAAATCAATGAGAATTTTACGGTGGAATGCCAGATCGGTACTGACAAATGAAGCGTGGTTAATTCAACATCTAGCAGATCATAGCTATCATATATTGGTTTTGCAATCTCTAAATGTATGCAAATTCAAATTACCAAAGGTACCTCACTTTTACTACCCTCCAGTACATAATAGAATTTTTGATTCAAAAGAAAAAATCAATACGGCTATTTATATCAGAGAAGGTACAGAATATGTTCACTGTCCATCATCTGCACCATCTGATCTACCACACTTATATTCATGCGCAGCCAGTGTGAAACTTCACAGCATTGTTCTCAGTGTTGTTTCTGTATATCTACCGAAAGGGCCAACTGACCAAAACACTGAGTGGCTACACGCAATACAAAGCACGAATAAAAAAATGGCTGCTGATTGCCGGTGCACACTCTCTTTTTTGGGAAAAAGCGTTGTTCTACTGTAACCAGCAACCGTTTTTGTTGAAAATGTTGTCGATTCCGATTTGTATTTGCTCAATAATGGAAGTGTAACCAGAATTCCAGATATTTCTACACATAAAGCAAGTGCTATAGACCCCAGTTAGCTTTTGATTGCACTTGGCGAAGTTACGAGGACGCTCTCGGAAGTGATCATTTGCCGATCATAATAACAGTCAATGAAATGTATAATATTCAGAAATTACCAGAGGACAAAATTCCCAAATACAATTATAAATTTGCCGACTGGGACAGGTTTAAAACTCTCTCACCCAGCATAGATGTAGGTAGTGTTTGTGGAATAGAGAGAAGTGTGGATAAAATGTATTCAAATTTCAACAAACTGATACTTTTCGCTGCAAATGGTTCCATACCTAAATCTAATCATATACAAAAAAAAAAAAATAATAAATAAATAAAAAAAAAAAACCCACGTCGTGCTGGGAATGTCTGGTGGACCAAAGATTGTGAAGAAGCTGTGGCTTTTAAAGAAGCTTAAATACAAGGAATATATTAAAAACAAAAGTGAGGAAAACCATCAAGAAATGAAGAAAGCAAAAGCACACACTCTAACAGAGTTATTGCAAAAGCAAAGCGACTTTACTGGTCATCATTTTGCGCAAGAGAAGTTTCCCAGCATAAAGATCTTCAAAAGGTATGGAAAAAGTTTCAAGTTATGAAAAAAGGGATACATATTCCAAGATATCCTATTAATTTGGAGACTAAGAAATTCCCGACTCCATATGAAAAAGCCGAAGCTTTTGCTAATATGTTTTCTAAGACCATGCGCCTGGAAAGCCTTCCGCAAGAATGCAGACAACATCGGGAAAAAAAAAGCAAGAAAAAACAGAACTTTATGATGAACCAGTTCCAAATAATGACCATTTCATAAATACACCCATAACCACACAAAAATTAAAGGATGCCGTCTCTTTTAAAAGCAATAAAACATCGTCAGTAGGGCTGGACGGTATTTCAAATCAAATGTTACAACACATGCCAGAAAACTGTTTTCTCTTTTTATTAAAAATATTTCAAAAGATTTAGAAAGATGGTTTTATGTCAGTTATTTGGAAACAGTCAATAGTAATCCCAATTATAAAGCAAGGAAAGCCTGTCACAAACATCGACAGTTATCGACTTGTCGCTCTGACTTCTCATGCTGCAAAAACTTATGGAAAAATGGTACTTAATAGACTTATCTATTTTTGTAACAAAAATCATATAATACCTACAAATCAAGCAGGCTTTATAAAAGAAGGGAAGATCTACCACTGATCATATCGTAAAGTTAACAACTCAAATCAAATATCAGTTTGCCAGACGGAAGAGTGTTCTGGCTACATTCTTTGATATTAAAAAAAAAAAAAAAAAAAAAAAAAAAACTTTGATAGTGTATGGCATACTAGATCGTTATATAAATTAAAGGCGATTGGGATTTCAGGTAATTTTTGCAGTTATATTAAAGAATTTCTAACACAAAAAAGTTTATAGGTCAGAGTACAAAACACATGTTCCAGTTCTAAACCATTGGGTATGGGTATTCCTCCAGGTTCTGTACTAGCTTTAATGCTATTTGATATTTTGCTGTATGATTTTCCAAAACATGTAACTAAAAATGCTACAGTTGTACAATACGCCAATGATCTGTGTATGTGGATAAATACTTGTATGAGAAAAAACACACCCAAAAGAGCAATAAACTACCACAGAAAACTGTATCAGGCAGAGCTTAATAACCTTAGCAAATACTTGTTTATAATTGGTCTAAAGCTTTCCCATGAAAAAAAACTCATATATGGTTTTATTCAACAATGGGGATGATGATCCCCTGATTTTACCATCTTTTAAGCTGGATAGGGTAACACTTGCGTATGTACACTTAATTAAACTCTTAGGTGTCCACTTCACATCGAAACTCGCATGGAACATCCATATTGATTACCTTTTAAATAAGGCAAGAAAAACTTTCAATTTTCTTAAAATTTTGAGCAAGCAAAGCTGGTGCCAAGATCGAAAAACATTAAAGCTCTTGGCTTTGGCATTAATTCGTTGTAAATTATCATACGCCTAAGAAGCTTTCTTAGCGCGCACCTAAATATTTGTTTACAAAAACTACAAAGTGTAGATAGCAAAGCCTTCAAATTATGCATAGAAGTTCCGGTATATGCCTCCACTTTGGGGACATACAGAGAAATATACGTTTTAGCGTAAATGATATAGGAATCTATCACTTGCAAAATATTTCATGAAATATACAACCATGGAAGGTGTGAATGAAACGGAAATATCTATAAACCCAGAGAGTGATTATCCAAAAAGCGCAAAAAATATTGTCTCTCTGTGCACTATCAGTTCATACACCGCTGATATGTTTAAGGAAAGTAATACAGATGTTAAGTTTCTGTCAAAAAACGTCTCTTATAGATCCCATTCCAACTTGGGAAAGAAAGAGGGCGAAGTTTTGATCTTGATTACACTGATACAAAGAAAGCAAATCAGCCTTACATCTTGTCATATTTAACGAAGATGCAAATGCAAGATAGATATTCCAACCATCTTAAGGTGTACAAGGATGGATCGTTGACGAGTAACAAAGAGGCCGGATCAGCATTTGTTATTCCATCGCTGAAAGTAGAAAAAGCATATTTCATTGGAAAATATCGCTCCATATTCGTAGCTGAAATGATAGCGATGCTTATGGCGTTGACATTTCTAATTGATTTACCACACAGTCGATTTTTCAAGTGTTATTTTGTGTAGATTCGCTGTCAGTGTTACAATCGATTAAGTTTTTAAATTCAAATTCAAATAACTTTATTTTGAATGAAATTCAACATTTAATCCACGTCTTGATATGTAAAGGAACAGATATAACTTTCTTCTGGGTTCCTTCACACTGTGGAATTTCGGGCAATTAACTTGCTGTCAGATGTGCGAAAAAAAAAAAACGCGCTGAAAAATGGAACGAAGGTACAAAACTATTTCCATACCGTTCACTTTGAAAGAGAGTCAACAAATTTTAAAACAATCAGCTCGGGAATATTTGAAAGAGAGTCAACAAATTTTTAAAAACAATCAGCTCAGGAATATTTTAGAAATGGGCAGAACAAAGCTGTTACTCATGTTCAGACACAAAATAACCCTCTTTTTAGTATTGATCATTTCAAAAGCATCCAAAATCTGCACATTTATGATATGTATCAATACAGAAACTTCGTTTCATTATTTCATCGATTGAAACTGGATGCTTTTAGAACTAAATATAGCTCTGCAACAAAACGCATATATATGCGGGGAAGCAAAATTGACAAGAGATGTTTTGTTCGAATGTGTGCCTCTCAAGGCTTTTCTGCCACATTTATCAGGTATGTCTGTGACAAATATTTTTTTCTTATATTGATTTTGCTTTGAAAAGTTACTTTCTGCTGATTTGTAGTCCAGTCAGGTATTTGCTTTAAATATGATATTGATGGTGTGTGTAGGTTTGTTTGTTTATTCGTTTGTCTAATTGTTTTCTGATGTTATGTACACCACCCTCCGCTCACTCCCATCCCCACCCCGTCCCTACACACACACACACACACACACAACACACACACAAACACACACACACACACACACACACACTTGTAAGCAACATGAACAAACTCTGTCCATCTCCCTGTATTTGCCTATCTCTCCTTTCTTGCCTAATATCACATAGTTTGTGAAAAGACGTAAAATAAAGTACTACTAGAGAGAGAGAGAGAGAGAGAGACAGACAGACAGACAGACAGACAGACAGACAGGCAGACAGGACAGACAGACAGACAGACACATACATGGCGTTCACACACATACATACATACACACACACATACACACGCACACACACACACACGTACACGCGCGCGCGCGCACACACAACACACACACACACACACACACACACACACACACACACCACACACCGCACACACACATACATGCGTGAGGTCACACACACTAACACACAACTATAATAGTGTCGCAGACTATGGTTAGGTATGTGGTACCCAAGGTATGAGCAGCGCATTATGCTAATACGCAGGTTAGACATCTGCTGAGTCGCATCCGTTAGACTCTTGTTTTAAATCCTGTTATCTTGTCAGTAGATTATTTATCCGTCAACTGTAAATCTTGGGCGGTGTGTGGTCTCTTAGCTTAGCAGATGTAGTGAAGTGTATATGGAATGGTCCATACGTTGAGATTGAAATCGAAATCTGCAATCTCTTCTTGTTGTTGTTGTGTTTTGTTATTTCGGTTTGTTGTGCTGTTGTTGTTGCTATGTTGTGTTGCTGTTGTTGTTGCTGTTGTTGTTGCTGTTGTTCCATCGCCATTTCTCAAGGTTGCACATTTTACGGACTCTGTAACTGTACTCCTCCTTGCCTTATAATGCGCGCGCGCGTATGTGTGTGTGTGTGTGTGTGTGTGTGTGTGTGTGTGTGTGTGTGTGTGTGGTGTGTGCGTGCGTGCGCGCGCGCGCGTGCGTTCGTGCGTGCGTGCGTGCGTGCGTGTGTGTGTGTGTGTGCGCGCGCGCGCGCGCGTGCGTGCGCGCGTGTTTGTGTGTGTGTGGTGTTTGCGTTCAAAGAAGCCTGTAGGCACCTGAGGCTAAGTATACATCGCCATAAACGTCCATCATCATTACTATTACTAATCCTGACTCCAAACTCCTAAACTCAAGAGGCTTTCGGTTTACTCAGATTCTCCCCCCTATCCCCTGATCTGTCACATGTGGCATTCTGTTCAGATTCGCAGATCGTGTTAGAACACACCGAGGATTGAAACAAAAGTGTGTTAAAAGCTGAGAAGTATTGGAAACCAGTGGCCGCTAGCGCCGTTGCTCCCATAAACCGACGGAGTGGGTATGGTGGGAGACAGTAACAGCTGTTTTGCTTCACATTGATTAGTGACACCCTCTCTCTCTCTTTGTTCACAAGCGCAACGCTAACGCACGCACGTTCGCCCAGAAGTACGCGTGCGCAAACACACACAAGCGTTCTCTCTCTCTCTCTCTGTCCCTGTCTCTCATTCTCTGTCTCTCTCAGTCTCTGTCTCTCTCCTTCTCTCTCTCTTTGTCCTCTCGGTTTCTCACACACGCACAGAGACACAAACACAGATGCAAACACAGACGCACACATACAGAACAGGCGCCCACACCCCCACACCCCTCACCCTCCCACACCGGGAGATACCAAAA
>JADBJO010021124.1:22500-30113 GCA_016801955.1 Conus betulinus | reverse complement strand
GACTTACGTATTGCTCAATCCAAAGATTAAACCTAAGTGTTGACCACTATTTCGTCATCGCCGTAAAGCGCTGTTATCCCCTCCCCTCTCAATCAACCACCTCGTTTCATTTTACAAGTACTGTCAGTCCTTTACTCCCTCTCCTCCCGCGAACCCCATTCTTCCTCTCCTCTCAACCACAACACCTTGAAACACCCTGACCTTGATTACTAATGCTGTCTCTACTAGTCATGTAATGACAACATGTAGACCTCTCTGGGTAAGAAGTTACATCCTACAGATGCATATTATTGTCAATCAGAATGGTCTCAGTTTTGAGGTTTTGAAAAAAAAAAAACTGTATGTCATGGTGACCTGTAACCTAACTGTTTACAATGTCATGTTGTGCGTTTGTCGGATTTGAAGTTGTCTGCATTGAATCAGGATCCACCAACCCAGCTTAGTTTCTTGGATTAAGTTTCAAAATGGAGTGACTGACTGAGGGTGGAGAATGAAGCAAAATTTTAGAAAGAGAGGGGTTAGTTGCAACCAAGGACATTGACAAACAAAGCACAAGACAAGACACAATGCATTTCGACCTCTTGGGTCTTTTTTGGGCAAAAACCAGATCACATTTAACATATAGGACAGCACGAACAAAGAACGAAGAGTCACTTGTCTGTCCATGTGTTCAGATAAAATGGCCGCCAGATGGAAACGACAGAGGGATTATGGGAGAGGAAAAGGAGGGTGGGTGGGCGGGGGACGGGGGAGTGAAACGATGGGGTTTGTAGGTTGTGTAGCTGGTTTAGTGAAGTGGTATGACATATTTGTAATGGTTGTGGTTAAGGTGGATTGATAATAGTGCTCAGGAGGATGGGGAGGGGGGGGGGGGGGGGGCGGGGTTAGTAGTAGGGGGACGCTGCCCCTCTGCGCCCACATCGTGTTGCTGCTGCCACTGCCGATCACCGCCACGTCTACTGCCTGCTTCCTCCACCACCAGACGGTTTCCATGCTTACCTCGCTGTCTGCGTTCTTGTAACGTCTCCCGTTGTCTGTCTGTCAGGTCGCCAGCCACCAAAATGTTCTTCTTCTTCAATGCCTATTTTTCTGTCATCAGGCTCGCCATTTTACCTGACCAACGAAAAAAAAAACTTGACAATAACCGGTAGGGGTCACCCTCGGAAATCATCGTACCGATGGGCTTGCACAGTGTTATTCCGACTCCACAGTTTGCCAGGCACAACACTTTCCAACGCTTCCAATACTGCTGTTACACACGCATTGTAACCTTCATTTCTTAAAGACCGAGGGATGTTGAAAAACTTCAATGTTTTCACGTCGTGAAAGTATGTCCAGTTTGTGGATCTTGTCATCCAAGCGTGAGGAAAGACTTGCCATGTCATCTTCCAGTTTCAACAATTTCTGTTTCGTGTCATTCGTTTTTGTCAATGAAGTACTTACGCCCTGCTCTAAAAACACTCGTCTTAACACGGAGCACGTGAATTTCGTCCTTGACTACTCAAACAGCGCTGTCAATGTTGCTTGAAATTTGAATGGAGAATTCCTGAAGCTTAGAATTTAAAACTTCATGTATTGAATTCTCAATTTCTTTCTTTTGCTTTGAAAATAAATCTGCCATCATCGATTCCACTGGGTCACATTCTTCCTTATCATCCATCTTTCAATGCTCAGTGATTGATAATAACAGAGTAATTAGAAAAAATAATGAAAAACTCAGAGAGCTCCTCAAAGCGTGCCCTGCCTGTTCCATGAGCGTGAACTCACCCCGGAGGGAGGGAAAAGAGAGAAAGAGAGAGAGAGAGAGAGAGAGAGAGAGAGAGAGAGAGAGAGACGAGTGTGTGTGTGTGTGTGTGTGTGTGTGTGTGTGTGTGTGTGTGTGCGCGCGCGTGCGTGTCTCTCTCTCTCTCTCTCACACACACACACACACACACACACACACACACACACACACACGTCGTCATGACGAACAGAAAATTATTTGCGAAATACTGTACTGACAATACAGTGCCTACAACTCACTGCCCTTCCCTTTCCTGTATAAAGTGATTCATTCCTGTTAAAAAAAATGATGTCCAGAGTGTCATCCCTGATCCTTACCTGACCACTGTCACCACAAGGCAGCGCTTTCTCTAATGGACATGGTGGGTGGACACAGAAATCCTCCTCATCACTGCCATCAAAACAGTCCACACTATAATCACAAACCAACGTGAAAGGCAGACGCTCTCCAAAGGTGGAACACAGAAAGTATAACGAGTCTGACGTGTTGGGAGCGGCACACAAAGATGACGTCAGCGCAGTAAGAGCGTCGTCAGGTGGCTGAAAACTGACGTCGTTTTTAGCCCAGCAATCGCTTTGTAGATCACAGGCCAGAAAGTCCGGTACCCAGTGACTGCTAGGGCAGCGAGTGGTGGGCAAGAAGTGTGGGAAGGATGTCTGATTGATGTCTGTCAATGTGACTGATTCCTGTGCTCCTTTTCGTCGATTTTGCATTGCTTTGTCAGGTCGGTTGGAACTCTAAATTCAGAATCAAATTCGCACAAAGTAGTAGTAACACCTCTTGCTAGTGCAAACCTTTGTCATGTGAACACAGACATTTACTTGGTTTATCATTGCTCCACAAGAGGATGATGACAGATGTCGATCAAACTCAACTATCCATTGGGAGAGAACGTAAAAAAGTAAGAAGGTAAGAGAGAGAGAGAGAGAGAGAGAGAGAGAGAGAGAGAGAGAGAGAGAGAGGGACATTCTTATTTGCAAAGGTTATTATGTTGATTTCTTGCATGTATGATAAAAAGATACACTATTATATGCTCAAGATTGACTTTTCTTCCCACACAATCTTGCATCAACTGACTTGCTAGTTAAGAGGACAAGAACAATTAACGTATTCCACAATAATTTAACTGACTTTATTTGACACAATTCCATGGAAGCCTAAAAGAGTAGCTCACATAATTTTTTTTTCAAAACATAACTCGGTAAAGCATGAGTTAAGAACGGAATCACAATATTATTTTCACTGGCATGCCATGTAAATGCCACAATATTATTAAACTACAGAAAACAACAACAACATCAACAACAACAAACAAATACCTCAATCCCAATTTAGACAAAATTGAGATTATTGGTCCATTCCTCAGGTGACGTACAGTCTACTACCTAAACAATCAAGTGGAATTTGTTACTACCAATCATCTTCATATAATCTCACACTCCAGTAAAGGAGAATAATGGATAATTCATCTCCATGTAAAGGTACATTTTGAAACAAAAAAGTGACAACAGTTAATTGTGTGCTTTGTAAGACCTTCGTTGGCACGACATCAGTAAAAGTAAAGTTCTGGCATCCTTCATTAAGAGGAACTGAGAAACGGTTCACGTGAACAGTGAATCCGACCCGCTGGACGTACAGAGTATCAAAGAGAATCATAACTATTCATGCAACCATTGACCCCCCCCAAATCATTTGTAATGTTCAAGTTTTCTTTCCAATCATACTCTATTCAAATATTGTTATTAAAGTATCGAGTTTTATATGCGCAAGATTGAATGTGTTGTGCCTTCACATATGCGAGAATATCGCATAACAGTTTATCGTAGTCTCTATACTGTATACTCTTCAATTAATAAACACCCACTGACAGAAAAAGTGCCTTCTTACTCAAGAAAAGGTACTTTGGTTGATAGATAAAACGTTTTCATTCTGGGAACACGGGAACCAATATCAGGGCTTTAACCATGTCAAAACAGATTCCTTAGACCTAAATAAATCAAAGAATATGAGAACTAATTGTAGCAAAAATTGCTTAGGGTCAGATTTATTTCCATAAAATCCTCAGGAGCGAACCGTGATCCTACGACTTTGAGACAGGATGCCTGAACTTGAAAACTCTTATGAAAGCACTTCAAGGTTTTCCTTTCCCACCTGTTTCGCGCAAAGTTTACACTGGTAGTAGAAAGAGAATTGCTCGAGTGCCGGCACTCGCAGATGATGGTCTGATCTACAACATGCCAAAGAATGCCCAAGAACGATTGGCAGCAGTCCAGCAGCAATGGGAAAGCATTGCTTATTCGTGTCAATAAACTGAATTGTCCAGCAACCTTACAAAGGCTTATGCACACGTTATCAGAACTCAAGAAGGGCTTAAGGCATGAGAAAGTATTCAGACCACTTTGAAATATTTTAGGATCCTCTAGTTTTACAAAAAAAAGTACACTGGTAAATGTGTACCAATGAAGCGATGCAAGTGTATTATCGTCAGTGTCAATAGATATGAGTGTGTATTCGTCAGTGTGTGCGTGGTGTGTGTGTGTGTGTGTGTGTGTGTGTGTGTGTGTGTGTGTGTGTGTGTGTTGTGTTTGTGTGTTGTGTTGTGTTGTGTTGTTGTGTTGTGTTATGTGTTATGCGTGTGTGTGTGTGTGTGTGTGTGTGTGTGTGTGTGTGTGTGTGTGTGCGTGTGTGTCTCTATGATAGTTGGATGCTTATTGGACATCCCAGTTGGTGAACCTTTCCTCGGTCCACCTAGAAGAGGAACATTGATACTGATGGCTGGCTTCACAAGAGTATTTCGTGTGTTGTTATGGCTCTGCTGTTCCCTGGCACCGGTACGTCTTCTGCTGGTCTGCTGGCTGAACGTACGTAGCACGTTTCCTGACCTGTGCGTTCAGTGACACACAGACGTGAGTTCGTGTTTTGATAAACTGCAGGAGTAGACGGTGTCAAGGTGTTGAATTGGCATTGGTGGAGTCTGTTTTCTAGGAGCCAGGCCTGATATCTCCATGCCTCTTCTGTCACAGTCTACATCGTTCAGTACACTCATGTCTCCAGCATACACCTTAATGTCTGTGTCATTTCTTAGAACAGCAAAGATGTGTGTGTAAGTGAGGGATTCTCAGGGATGACCATATTTTTTTCTTCACATTCTCGAACTACTTTCAATTATCTGGTCCAGTACCTAGACATTGAAGAGTGTTTCTTCTTGCATCCTGCCCTAGTTTATGTTCAGTTGTTTTTGCATGTAAATTGTGTCTTAATCTAAACACTTCTTCCTGGTCCTCTGTTTCTATCAACTTTTCTCAAAGAGCATCCTTCTTCAGCTTCAAATGAAAAATATCAGATTGTACCCTTCCAAACAGATCCGAAAAATGGGTTAGATGATTCGATTCTTTTGGTCTTAACTTTATCAGTATAATACTGTTGCCAAGTTTGTCTGGTTTCCTCCAATGTTACTGTTACTCAGCACTTCTGTGATTGTGATTTGTCTATTTAACTTACCAGTGTTATAAAGGTAATATTTCGTCTACTGTAGGATGCCATTTAACAATGCTGTTTATCTAGACAAGTAAAGGTTGAACAGGACCACTCTCCTGTGCAATTCTTACTGGTAACAGTGGTTTCAAATGGGCTTTGTTCATGACACATTGTCAGTAACTCTGCTAGCGTTCCAGGGGGATTCATGTCCGTTTCGATATAACGTCGATATAAAACAGGAATCGCGTGTGCAAGCTATCACAAAGAGAAGGATTTGAAAGTCTTATGCTTGGGCTGACCTGATCATGGAAACCGTGCAGCGTACATGACCTGTATGCGCCGAGAGCACAGAGTTATTAGTTTATCACCTGTAGATGGTCAGCTGAATTAGAGGAGGACTGATTGTGTTCACAGTACAGACAGCTAGGTTTAGCCAAGGGTGCATGCCTCGTAGTTTAGTTTCTTTGTTTTGACATGAGGGGCAGGGGTGGGGGTGGGGTGGGGTAGGGTGGGGGGGGGGGGGGGGGTCTCGAGTAAATGTAAATTAAAGACCATGAATGGGCTGTATTAGGCTTGGTAATCTTTATGTGAGATTATGTCGTGAAGAGAATTTTTTTTAAAAAAAATGAGGGACTGATATGATTTAGGTAAAGAATGATATTATTTGAAATGATTAATTTGTTTATCTTTCCTTTCCGGGAACTTTCCTTCCAGTTAGAGTATGGGCAAGTAGTCTACTTTTTATCAATAGGGCACAGGCATAGTTTGTATTTTTTTTTAAGTTACAAAAGGTAGTGGAGACTGAAAACCATGATGCTGCCTGTGGCTGAAGCTGGGAAAAAAAAACTGTTATATGTCTTTCAAGACCACAGGACTTTGTGAAAATGGAATACTCGAATAATCAAATGCCGAATTAAAAAGTTAAAGGTACTTTCTGAGTCTGTTAAGACCTGCTAATGTGTTTAGTCGAAATATGTTCATATAGTTTTGCGAAAGCAAAGCTGAAAGAATTTTATGTGAATAATATAAAAGTGTATTGCTAATCAAAGGCGGGTGGGGTGGGGACTCTCTTTTTTGTGTCTGACTGCTTTGTCGTCGACGTTGCAAGGCGAGTGTCTGTTAGTGGTGACCCCAGCTGCATTTCGGCTCCGACAGACAATATTACGATCATCGAACTTGTCTTAGTGTTTGTCCCTTGTGTAGAAAAACTGTGAGATTTTTTTCTTCCGCTTCCATTCTTGTACTGCTGTTTTGTTCTTTTTTGACAGCTAATTGTCTTTTTGTGTTATTTTGTATCTACTATACTGTACTGAACGATTGTGTATGGAAGTAGTCCTGTTTGTCCTTGTTTGTTCATCCTGGTCTCCAGTCTATGGGAGATGTTAGTAGGATTCCGCTGGAGGATTTCTTATTGCTTCCATCCTTTTTTTCTCGTCTGTTGTGGCTCTTCCGGTTTTGGGTCACATCCCCTTCTTTTCAGCACTCCCTCCTCTAAACAACAGTCAGCTATCTATTGCGTATTTTTAATACGTTTTACGAAAGGGGTTCTCATTAGGTTTTGTGTTGGTTTCCTTTTTCTGAATACACTCCTTTTGGTTTTTTTTGGATTCTTCCTCTTTTCAGAATGTTGTGATTTCCCTAGCTTGTTTACTGAGATTTCCAATATATACTAGCAATCATAAATGTTCGCAGTTCTGAATACTTGTTCAAAAATTCAGTGATATGGTTGAATGTGGGTCAGAATGTCCAAACTGTCCCTCCCTTTTGGCTGCAAATCTTTCTGACAAGTAAATTGATATGATTTTCTTTTCTTTTTTTTTTTACATGCTTGCATGTGAAGGAATCCTGCCCTGCCCTCTCTTTCTTCACATCATTATTATGTTTTGTAAACGATTCTCTTTACCCCTCCCATCTGCCTTTTTGTTTCACACGTTTACATATTTACCTGCATAATTCCATGTACGCACCCTCCACCCCTTCTCATGATCATTGAATACTGTTCTTGCTGCAGTTAAGACTGTGGATATCGTGTGTGGCATTTCACAGTCATAGCAACTGTAGATGTCTCAGTCCCACACAATAATTTAATATAAAAAAAGGAACTCGCCTGGCTGGCGCTTATTATAAGCTTTTGAATATGTCTTATAGAGCTGTGCCCCAACCCTTCTGGAGGTATGCGACCATATCTACACCGCAGGGTTGCTTTCCGCCCTCCTTGGAGGGATCCCTGATTATTCCTGTTACTATTCCTAGACCTGGAAGGGATCTTGCCAACCATTCAAACTGTTGTCCAGTGGCACAGACCAGCTGCATCTGCAAGCTGGTGGAGGGGAAGGCTGGCTCCCAGCTGGTG
>JADBJO010021124.1:0-17500 GCA_016801955.1 Conus betulinus | reverse complement strand
CGCTCGTTGCTTGCGTGCGTGCGCACGTTGGTGAGTGCGCTCCCGCGTGCTTGCATGAGTGTGCATGTGCGTGCGCACGCGCGCGCGCGCGCGCGTGTGTGTGTGTGTGTGTGTGTGTGTTTAAATATGTGTTCATGTCAGCTGGTGGGTGATAAATGCTGGCATAGGAACGAGAACGAATGGGTAGGTTAGTCTTGGGAATAATGTCTAGGAGTAAGAATAACAGGGCACCAGCCGCCGTGGCGAAGTGGTTAGCGTCGCGGACTCCCGGCTGGCAGGTCGTGGGTTCCAATCCCATCAGGATCATGTGAGTTTTTTTCTGCCCCGACCGGCTCGTACCCGGAGTTGAGTTTGCTGCAGACTCAGTTGAGAAGACTGGGACCACACAGTCGAGTTCTATCCACTTAAAGGATGCGTTTCTGAGTGTTGCTCAAATTTCCTGACCAACACTGTAGGTGTCTGTATCTCTCGGGCCTGGTTGACGCCGGGATGTATTATGAAAGGAAGCGTAGAGTAAAGCCCTGTTATGTAGTCTCAGACCGAAAAGGAAATCCGTAGCATCTTAATCATCATCATCCTCATTTCATCGATCACAAAAAAAAGTCTCAAATTCTGTGGCCCTTCATGCCCTGCTCTCATGGTGACCTCAGTTTCCATGTCCTCTCCACGTCTGTGGCCTTGGTTTGGTTCCGTCGCGGTCACCGGTATCGGCAAGTCCATGGGGGCTGTCGTTGGACGGACGTGGTGGCGCCCACCGGGGGGAGACCTCACTCACGCCGGCTCCGCGACTAAGCAATTATTGTCGCCAGTGTGGGGCTTAGAAGGTGGTGTCCTGCGTATGTTAGATCAAAACAGGCGCCACTAAAACACCACCGAAGTGACTCGGCAGCAGTGCAGTGTCTCCTCCGGTGGGTTTACCTCTTGACGACTTGACAATGACTGCTCCCTGTGGATTGCCGGTGCCGGAGCTGCAGCGGGGCCGACCGGGCTGTGGCTGTGGACGGGGTGTCGGAATGAGCGGCGTGGGTGCACTGCCTCTGATGTGGCGCAGAGATTGGGACAGCAAAAAAAAAAAAAAAAAAAAAAAAAAAAAAAAAAAAAAAAAAAAAAAAAATAAAAAAAAAATAACAGGGGGCACTCATCGGAGAAAGATAATTGTTCATACCACCATCCTCCAAAGTGCAGGTCCGTTTTCTTTAGTCATGGATTCTAAATGATGGTCTGACACTAGTCACTAGAACAATGCCACTTTACACAATTCAATTAAACGAATGGACTCCCACCACTGACATGGGACGTGTAGATCAACAAGGGCAGACAAAAGTGTTTGTGGACACAATTGTATATCGAGTGTCAAGTGACACACGCAAGGGACACATGAGAAGACACAGATCAATACTCTCTTGGAATTAATGGCAATCGACGCAGAAGTTCAAACATCAGAACCACGCTCAGTTGATATTACACCATGCACTGACGCCCATGAAACAGAAGTGAACTAACATAACAGAATTATGGTATGATCAAGCACAGGTTAGAGAATCGTATGATCCGACGCAGGTGGATAACCAACAAATTTGTGACCTGACGACGATAAGTAAAAGTCGTTGCTTGACACACGCAAGCGAAAAGTGGAAAAAAAAAAAGTAATCTTTTCTCTGTGACCCATATGAGAGAGCAATCTTAGATATTTTATTGATTTGTCTTACACGTGTGTGTGTGTGTGTGTGTGTGTGTGTGTGTGTGTGTGTGTGTGTGTGCGGGCGGGCGCGCGCGCATGTGTGTGTGTGTGTGCGTGTGTGTGTGTGTGTGCGTTCATGCTTGTGTGCATGTGTGCGTGCGTGCGTGCGCGCACGCGCGCGTGTGTGTATGTGTGTCAAAGAGAGAGAGAGAGACAGAGAGAGAGAGAGAGAGAGAGAGAGAGAGAGAGAGAGACAGAGAGAGAGATGGAGGGAGGGAGGGAGGGACAGAGAGAGAAATTCAGATTCGGATTCGGATGATTTATTCACATAGGCCTAGGCTCCTTATGAAGGGGTATGGAAATAGTACATTGGAAACAAATGTATGCGACATGTAACAAAGTATATGAAATTAAGACAAATCATTTGTAACTTTTAAGAGGTAGCAATTTCTCTCATTTTAAATGCCTTATACAAAAATAACGAAAACTTTTTAACATCTGTTGTTGAGGTTGATGACATCAATAGGGTCAATCTAAATAGGGAAGGCTGTCTATAGAATTTCGGCTTAATAAATTCATTTCTAATGTCCATGAGGGCTGGACACAACAAGAACAAAATGCATCTCATTTTCATGTGACACTTTACAGAGAGGACAAAGCATATCATTGTCATCAACATCGATTCTAAATTTATGTACTGCTAAATCCGATATTCCAAGTCTAAAATTTGCCATTGTGTATTTAAAGTGTCTATCCATTTCTAAAGTTAAATACGGTTTCAGATCATGGGAATTACCAAACTGTCTGTACAAATCAACCCTTTTACTATTATGCACATGATGTAACCATTTTTGCAACAGCAGTCAAGTAGTCGTTGACGAAAGCAACTTATAAACTGTTTAACATTTCCAACACCCTGATTCAGCCATGCTAAACCAAAACCGTATTCAAAAAGACACATACGAACTTTACTAGCCCAGTTTTTTTTTCCCTGTAGAATCAAGATCATAAAGCATATTATAAGCTTTACGAGGTATTCTGCACTCTTTCCATATGGAGTAAATTAAGCCAGTATCGGATGCATTTAACGGCAGGAACATATATATAGAGGAAACCTATTCGTCTCACCATACACGAGATCATTAGGCGTCCACCTATCTACACCTAGAAAAAAAGTTTTTACGCGAAAAGATGCACAAATTCACAATAGATTGCAGCGTTATCTAATCCCCATAATTCCAATCCGTACTGTGCAATTGGCTGCACTTGACTATTGGACAGCTTGCAAAACACATGAAAGGACGTATTGTTGAAAACATGTAACTTTTTCATAATACAAAACGAAACAGTTTTGGCCTTGCTAGCAAGATCCTTGCAAGCACTAACAAAACTCAGACGAGTAGAGAAAAGTAAACCCAAATATCTATAGGCATTCAGAACAGGCATGGGAGCATTATTATATAGCCATCGTTCTCTTGCACTCAAATAACCACCCTTACGAAACACAGCAATATTACTTTTAGATAAATTAACTTTCAGCTGGAGAGATGCAGCTGAGCGGTGTAAGCTATTCAGTTGTGTCTGTAAACCAATGACTGTCTCTGATATTAAAATCACGTCATCAGCCAGTAACAAAAAAAAAAAACAAAAAAAAACCAATTCAAACGCATCAGAAGTCAACAATCCCCCATGTCTCCCGTTATTAATTACCTCAATTGCTACTCGTTGATGAACAGTGAAAATAAAACTGGACTACAGGCATCGCCCTGTTTAAACCCCAGCTGAACAATAGATATAATCTGTGAATTTAGCTCCACAACGAACTTTAGCTTTCACCTCATTATACGTACTTCTAAAACATCCGTAAAGTTTACCCTTAAAACCATTTTTACTCATAATTGGCCAAAGGAGATTTCTATTAATGGAATCGAAAGCTTTTTTCAAAATCGATGAAAGCTACATATTATTTTCGATTAAAAGAAAACTGTTTTTGTACTAGAGCCAACAAGGTGAGCATGTGGTCAACAGTCGAATAACCCTTTTTAAACCCAGCTTGATAATCACCCGTAATATTTTTTTTCCTCAATCCATTCTTGCATTCAGTTATTAATTATCATCCCAAACATTTTACTACTAATGTTACTAAGAGAAATACCCCTGTAATTGTTTGGATCATTCGCATCACTTTTTTTTTTTAATGGCACAATTATTGATTCTGTCCAACTGTCTGGGAACACACCATCATTAAATAATTTGTTGAATAATTTTAGACAGAACTGCACAACATGGGTAGAAAAATTTTAAATAGCTTTCCAATGATTCCATCAGGACCGGCTGCCTTGCGATTTTTTTTAATGTTTTAATTGCTAGTAATACTTCCTCTTCGCTAATGGAGCGATTCATATAACCATCAGAGTCATCTTCAAACACCTCTTGATCTAATTTAATATCATCGCTGGATTGTAACAATGCTTGAAAATGTTGAAACCGCACATCTATTGTAATGTTATTTCTAGGCTGTTTTCTTTGTGGTGATATCCTCTGGACAACATCCCAAAACTCTTTCTGAGACTTTATAGATGCAACAAGCTTATCTATTATTGATTTATTGAACTCTTTCTCTTTTCTCTTTAATAAATGCTTATATTCACGCCCTAGCTATCACATATGCAGTCCTGTCTTCCAACGAACGGCGACTAATTCTCAACAGCCTCCTGGTCTTTCTTTTCTCAACAAGACATTCCTGGTCATACCAGTCTTTTGACGCTCTTTCTTTCATGACATGCATACGTTTTTTTCTTACATTCAAAGCTTTCAATTAAACATTCGCTAAACATATTTAGAGCATTGTTTATGTCAGAATCATTAAACGTAGGGCAATATCAAGATTTCTACTCAAATTTTCATTAGCTAATGTATCACTAAACAACGAGGAACATTCATCATTCCAAACAATTTTTTTCTAAGGTATAATCTCGCATCACTTCACCAATTTCTACCAAGTTTCCCAATGAGGCAGCAATTTGAAAAGACAGCGGAAAATGGTCAGAATCTATACGTTCCAAAACATTTAGTTCACATCTGTCATACCAAAGAGCAAAATGTTACATTCGACAAAATTAAATAGTCGTTTACACTGCAACCAATTCAGAAACGTACATATAGCAACCATTTTGGTCGCCTTTACATAGGATGACATAGGATGACATATACATCTTTTGTTAACAAAAGGTCAGTCAAACATTCTTCAAGTAAACTAACACCATAATCTAAGTCAAAATGGACATAAAACGGGGAACTTTCTGGTGGAATATACGAACAAACGTATAAGATATCCTTTTCTGATTCAAACAACATTTTCAATCAAGAAACACAGGCAAATGAGGATAATTCACTTCAACTGATTTCACACATGGGGTAAGCGCATTCTTTAATAGACAAACCACGCCTTCCGATCTTCTTCCCTTTTTTTTAAAATTTGATAGCAGGTTTACTAAATACTTTATAACCAGTAAGTAGATCATCACGGCAATCTTCAATGAATGTTTCAATCAAACAGATAAATTCAAATTGACACAGAAATGAAACAAAGTTGGGATCTCTAAATTTAGACATCAAACCATTTACGTTCCAAGTTAGAAAGGAAACAGATTTATGTACAATTGAACACGAAAAGTTCATCGTATGCTTACACGCGCAAAGCGTTGGCAGCTCCGCGCGGCACGACTGACACATAGAACACCGCTCACGCGCGCGACACTACCATCGGAGACCGTAGCATCAAACGGTGGTTAAGTTACTGAGATTCCCGTTTTCATTATTCTCCACTGTCAGACATATTTGATCAGGTGGCCAGCCGTCTCCCTATCTTGATTCTCTCAAGCTACCATTCATTAAGGAAATACTTAAACCATCAATTAGTACATGATCAAAATCATCGAAGCTTTCTTTCCTTCAGTTCTTGCCTTTCTAAGATAGGGAGAGAGACCATGTCTGACTTCTCTGACTCTAAAGGAGAAATCCTCCCCCACAAAGACATTGCTGCCCTTCAGTTTACCTTTGGTCTTAAGAATGCTTTATAGAGAGAGCAGCAAGCAATGATGGGGGAGTCAGGTTTCCAATTCAACCTGTGAACACGGTCAAATTCCAGATCACGAGTAATGTCCAGTTTGTCAGTTAGCAAATCATGCACTTTTCCTCCGCCTGTTCACTGGACTCACCTTTTGGCCTGGGAATACCATGAAAAATTAGATTATTACGCTTTGAGCGACATTCCAAAATCATCGGTCTTTCTTTCAAATTGCTCCGCCTTAGCTAAGAGATCAGAATTTTTTTCGTTGAGAGTTCCACATTTTCCTTTCTCAAATATCCCACCTACTCATGCAGATCATTGAACCCATTGTGTAGTGCATCAAATTGGTCCCGAAGGTCCTTTAAACTTTTGTCCAGTCCATCAAACTTACAGTCCAATTTGTTCTTGACATCAGCGATCGTTGGCTGCTGAAGAGGGGGCGAAGTCGTCTGCCTGTTGTCCGGGGAAGCGTCAGTCCGGTCCGTGCTGGTCCTGCGTCCTGCAGTGGCAGTCTGGCTGTTCACTCTCAGCTGCCGAAGTCTGTTGGGTCCAGGGTTCTGTTCAATATCTCCGCAACTAAAAGCAGACTGCCCCAGAAAGAGCAGCGAGAGGAGCAAGCCTACTGTGACACCGGCAACCTTGTTTCGCAGTGTCAGAGTGGCGAACCTCATGGCAGTCTTTTTCGAGGCCCTCTTCAACATGAAGGCGATAAACTGTGGCAAAAAGGAGCCACAAGGCGCCCTAAAGACAAGAGGGGGGCTGAAGGCATGGCACGAAAAACGATTCGCTTGTAAAACTACAAGTCGCAACTCGACGTCACTCTCTTACAATTGACCAAAACAACGAGATAGTCCGAACACTGACCCGTACTCTTCACGTCGCAGTTCACTCCCCCCGACAGCGGGCACATGATAAACCATACTTCTGTGTGTACCGATCTCTGCATACTGTGGCCAAGGAATTTTGTGGGACATGTTGCTACAAAATGGACAGATGTACACATGTTTCTGTACATGTACAAAGAGGTTTATGGTCATAAGTCTCTGGTGTTTAAAACTAGAATGATATAACTATACGCTTGATTATGATGTCATGATTTTTATATG
Organism: Conus betulinus; assembly: GCA_016801955.1. Lineage (NCBI taxonomy): Eukaryota > Metazoa > Mollusca > Gastropoda > Neogastropoda > Conidae > Conus > Conus betulinus. Next base: position 10,641 of record JADBJO010021124.1, on the reverse strand, counting down.
GTGCAAGTGTGTACATGATATTGGGCAACAGTTTTCACTGCCAATGTTGACAAGACAGTTACCCTGTCTATTAGGCCTGTACCGTTCCCGGTCCCCGCCTCCCCCTTCTGGTATTTGGTCTCCCCCCCCCCCCCCCCCCCCCTCGCTTTAGGGCCCCTCATATTTCATTCTTTTTCTGCGGTAGATGTACGCAGAAGTGGGAGTACGCGATTATGTGCGCTCGCGCGCGCGCGCGCGCGTGTGTGTGTGCGTATGTATGTGTGTGTGTGTGTGTGTGTGTGTGTGTGTGTGTTTCGCGAGTAGAGAGGGCAACACACTCTTCTGAACCTGTGTCTTGCTCAGATCAGTTAACGGGAGTGTGTGATTTTTCATTGACTTGTTTTGGCTGTAAATACTTGACTTCTTGTTTCGTTACTTCTCTTTACTCCTGGTGGGTAGCTATGTGATCTCTGTAAATGGAAAAAAATTCATAGATATGTCTTTTTTTTTTTCTTTTTTCCTCTGCTTTGGATACATTATTACCATCATATTCATGCGATTTTTGTGCTCCCATAAAAAAGAATACAATTCTGATATGTTATTAGTGTCACTTAGCCAGTGAACCAAGAGTTTATGAATGGTTCCTAGTGCGACTTACCTGAAGCTGTTGCTTTAGATTTTTTTTAATTTATTTATTCATGCGAGTGTGTGTGTGTGTGTGTGTGTGTGTGTGTGTGTGTGTGTGTGTGTGTGTGTGTGTGTGTGTGTGTGTGCGCGCGCGCGCGCAAAAATACGACTAGCAACATGAGAATTTGTAATATGTGCAAATGCATCATTTTGCGTTTGTGTACGTGTTCCAACTTGCACATTGTGGCTGACAAATTGCGTGTGTACCAGATTGTGAAAGAGTTGTCTAGGTTCAAACTGCGTATATATGCACATCTTACACTCCTACATTGCTGATGTATGTAACTGAAATATGCTTGTGTACATGAAAATGCATTTACACTGATATCTGTATGCACGTTACGTCTAATGTCATGATCTACGATATTGTGCAAACGGAAAGACTTATTTTGACTTTTCAGGACGACAAGATTATCCTCTGACGCCCGCTGCGTTCTCTCCGCCTCCCCCCTCCCCCCCGCCCCTGCTTTCCGTGCCGCCTCTTCTCCGCGCCCCCCCCCCCCCCCCTTTTTTTTTTTCTCTCTCTCTCTCTCTACTGTCGGGACATTCGTGCGTGATTTAAAGCACGTGCGCGCGTGTACGTATGTGTACATTAGCGTGTGTGCGCGCGCGCGTGTGTGTGTGTGTGTGTGTGTGTGTGTGTGTGTGTGTGAGAGAGAGAGGGGGGGGGGGGGGAGGGAGAGAGGGGGGGGGGATATATCTGCTACAAGACACTCACTGTAGTCCGAAACTAGAAGCCTACATTAAAGCTGAATGGGGCTATAACTGTTATTTTGCCTCACATAATTCTAACTCCCGCGGGGTTGCCATACTATTTAATAATAACTTTGATTTCCGCTTGAACAAGATTTATAAGGACCGACTTGGCAACCATATTTTTGCCTCGATAAAAGCAATGGATATGGAATTATTAATTGTGAATTTGTATGGACCTAATCGTGACGATCCAGAGTTTTACATTACATTAGAAAAACAGATTCGAGATACAGGGGTTGAAAAAGTAATCATTGCGGGAGACTGGAACTCTGTCCGAAATTATACTCTTGACTGCTGTAACTACAAACACAATAATAATCCAAAGGCGCAAGAACAAATAGATGATATGATGGATAATCTGGACCTCGTAGATGTTTGGCGGGAACTGAATCCCGAGCTTAGGAGATACACATGGAGAAGGACACGCCATTCCAGCAGAGTAGACTAGACTATTTTCTGATTTCGGATATATTAAGTAGTAGTATGTTACTGAAGCAGATATACAACCTGGCTACCGATCTGATCACTCCTTGATATTATTAACTCTGCAATGTGGCCAACAAGAGAAGAGAAGTCTACTGTGGAAATTCAATAGTTCCCTATTAAAGACACATGAAATATGTGGAAGAAATAAATAATGTAATCAAAGAGGTAACTGAAGAGTACGCAGCCCTACCTTATTGTCGTGATTCCATAGAAATATAGCAAAGTTTGATCTGCAGTTTTGTTATCTCAGATCAGCTGTTCTTGGATACGCTGCTGATGAAGATTAGAGGGAAAACTATTGCCTACGCAACAATGAAGAAACGTGAAGCTTTCAAAAGAGAAAAAGAGCTTGAAAAAAATATAGAACAAATTGAAAGAAAGGATTTACATACTGATGAAGAAAAAGCAGCTCTTGAAAACTGCAAACAAGAACTGCTCAGTTTAAGACATAAAAAGAATGGAAGGTGTCTTGTTGCGTTCAAGGGCAAGATGGGTTGCCGAAGGGGAAAAAATAACAAAATACTTCTGCAGCCTTGAAAAAAGGAACTATGTAAGTAAACATATAACGAAACTTACATTAAGGGACGGTACAATGTTAGCAAATGATAATGACATTGCTGAGGCAGTGAACTCATTTTACAAAAATTTATATTCGGAAAGAGTTGTAGAACATGTGAAATCTCAAGCCTTACCGACCAACTGCCACAATTAAACGGAAGAGGACAGAAATACTCTGGAGGGGAAAATAACTTTAGAAGAGGCTGGATATGCGTTAAAAATATGGACAACAACAAAAGCCCTGGAAGTGACGGTTTTTCACAGCTGAGTTCTTTAAGTTTTTTTTGGTTACAGTTAGGGTCATATGTCGTAAGATCTTTAAAAACGAAGGGTTTGACAAAATGGAACTATCCACTACCCAGAAGGAGGGAGTCATCATATGCATTCCAAATGGGGATAAACCCAAAGACCAAATAAAAAACTGGAGACCAATATCGCTTTTGAATGTAGTGTATAAAATTGGATCTGCGTGCATTTCTAACAGATTAAAATATGTTTTAAGTTCAATCATAAGTGAAGATCAGAGTGGCTTTATACCAAATCGATATTTAGGAGATAACATTCGACTTATCTACGATCTCATGGATTGCCTTGTTAAAACTAGAAAATCTGGGCTATTATTACTATGCTTAGACTTTGAAAAAGCATTTGATAGTGTTGACTTACAATTCATGTTTAAGGTCTTAACAGCATTTGGTGTAGGCCCTGACTTCAGTCGATGGATTAAAACTTTTTATAAAAACATTAAATCAACAGTTTCTGTCAATGGCAGGCTAACTAGCTGGTTTGCCATTGAGAGAGGTTGTAGACAGGGCGACCCGATATCACCATACTTGTTTGTTATGTGCGTTGAAGTGTTAGCACTCATGATAAAAGAAAACCAAAATATTCAAGGCATTAAAAATTGGAAATACTGAACATAAAATATCACAATACGCAGATGACACTGAACTTACTTTAGAGGGAGACAGAAAATCGTTTGAAGAATCAATCAGAACCATTGAAAAAATTTGGAAGAGTATCTGGGCTTGTATTAAACACAGAAAAGACGATAGCAGTATGGCTTGGAAGTATGCGGAACTCAGCACTGAAATTTTTACCACACCTGAAGATGGAATGGAATCCAAACCGTTTTAAGATTTTAGGGGTCTGTTCACGAATGATTTGAAAGAATGTGAAGTTGTGAATTTTGAGGAAAAGTTCTCTGAAATAAAATCATTATACAGAACTTGGCTAAAAAGACAAATTACACCACTTGGTAGAGTCGCAGTTCTTAAGTCGCTTGTGCTATCAAAAATCATTCATTTTATGGATATTGTTGCCAAATCCACCTGACCGTCTTTGTGAGGAAATTCAAAAATTAGTGTTTAAATTTGTATGGAATAAAAAACAAAGATAGAATAAATAGAAAAAACGTCTGTTAAAAACATCAGCTCGGGGGGTATGGGTATTCCCAACATTAAAAAATATCTGAACGCATTGAAACTACGTGGATTCGTAAAATACAATCCAGTAACCATAAATGGAAAGAACTTCTCAGACTTCAGTATTCAAATATTGACATAATGGAAAACATAGGGTCCGATTTGCCGAACCACGGCTGTGTAAACACATTCTGGAAAGATGTTTTTAAAGCATACAAAGAATTTGGAGAGGTAAAACATGTCAAAACTGTAGAAGATTTTTGTTCTGAACCGGTTTTTTTTGTAACAATCATATTAAAATTGAGAAAAAAAACAGTTTATTATAAAAACTGGATAAGAAATAATGTACTTTTTGTAGGAAATCTTTTGGATGACAATGGCAACTCTTCACATTCCAATCTTTCACAGAAAAGTATGGCGTGTTCAGTAATTTTGTTACTTACCATGGAATCATATGTGCTGTGAGAAAATACGCAAGAGAGATAGGACTGAATTTGACGCACAGGGCCTCGAATTTTTCTAACCAATTACTGAATAGAATCAAAACAGCTCCTATAGGAGCAAGGTACTATTATGACATCTTAATGGAAAATGCAAATGAGCCTAAGTGTTGTAATAAGTGGGAAGAAAGGCTAGGAACTGAAGTCTGTTGGTTCAAAGCATTTCAGAAAATTGGAAAAATAAAAGATATTAAACTGAAATGGTTCCAAATCAGAGTAACTCATAGAATTTTGGGAACAAATGTAATTCTTCAGAAAATGAATATAACCAATTCAGACAAATGCTCGTTCTGTCACAACGAGAAAGAAACGATAAGACACATCTTCTGGACCTGTGCAAGGACAAAACATTTCTGGAGAACATTTCAAAATTCGATAAATGAAAAATGTAACAACTCAAACATATCGCTAACAGAAAACATAGTTTTATTTAATTGCGATAACCATTACAGAGCTGACAAGGTTTTTTTGACTTAATCCTGTTGTTAGCTAAATATTTTATCTACAAATGCAAATGTGAAGGTAAACAGCCTCAATTCATTCAGTATATTTCATATCTGAAAAGAAGATATGAAATTGAAAAATATGTCTGTCGTATTGATATGTCTCAGAAAAAACTGTCTGGCTCAATGGGCAATGTATCTACCCCTTTTTGATTAAACCTGCCGATGCTTTTTTTTTTTTTTTTTTTTTTTTTTTTTTTTTTTTAATTACTGTCACGGATCAACACTGTCTGTATTGTGTATGATGTACCCTGTCAAATTTGCTGGTGGAATGTTTGTGTACTGTCTATGTTAAAAAAGAAACAATTAAAATGTTCAAAAAAAAAAAAAAAAAAAAAAGAACATATAAGTTGATGACTATCTCAAGTCGAAAACTAGAACAATTCACAATCGGTGTCCATGTCACATCCAAATTAAAATCTATATTCAAATCAAAAAAAAAAAAAAAAAAGGTAGCGCCGGAAGTGCCGAAAGAGGACGACTTTTGTCCCATGAGTGTATTGCATAGTACATTGTAATGTAATGTATGGTATGTATCCAGTTGATCCATCCAGTCCATAATCACAACATATTACTGTGAAATTCCGGCTGTTCTTCCCATAGAAAGTATGTTTCACTAAAGTATTCACAGCCAGTTTTTGTCCTTTTGTTTTCTTTGTTGTATTCTGCATTTGCTGTGTCAGCGAGCGACCAGAGAGAAAATCTGGTTGAAAAAGGAAAGTAAAAATGGGAAAAAAAAAAAAAAAAAAAAGACATTGCTGCCCTTCAGTTTACCTTTGGTCTTAAGAATGCTTTATAGAGAGAGCAGCAAGCAATGATGGGGGAGTCAGGTTTCGAATTCAACCTGTGAACACGGTCAAATTCCAGATCACGAGTAATGTCCAGTTTGTTCAGTTAGCAAATCATGCACTTTTCCTCCGCCTGTTCACTGGACTCACCTTTTGGCCTGGGAATACCATGAAAAATTAGATTATTACGCTTTGAGCGACATTCCAAATCATCAGTCTTTCTTTCAAGTTGCTCTGCCTTAGCTAAGAGATCAGAATTTTTCGTTGAGAGTTCCACATTTTCCTCTCTCAAATATCCCCACCTACTCATGCAGATCATTGAACCCATTGTGTAGTGCATCAAATTGGTCCCGAAGGTCCTTTAAACTTTTGTCCAATCCATCAAACTTACAGTCCAATTTGTTCTTGACACTCAGCGATCGTTGGCTGCTGAAGAGGGGGCGAAGTCGTCTGCCTGTTGTCCGGGGAAGCGTCAGTCCGGTCCGTGCTGGTCCTGCGTCCTGCAGTGGCAGTCTGGCTGTTCACTCTCAGCTGCCGAAGTCTGTTGGGTCCAGGGTTCTGTTCAATATCTCCGCAACTAAAAGCAGACTGCCCCAGAAGAGCAGCGAGAGGAGCAAGCCTACTGTGACACCGGCAACCTTGTTTCGCAGTGTCAGAGTGGCGAACCTCATGGCAGTCTTTTTCGAGGCCCTCTTCAACATGAAGGCGATAAACTGTGGCAAAAAGGAGCCACAAGGCGCCCTAAAGACAAGAGGGGCTGAAGGCATGGCACGAAAACGATTCGCTTGTAAAACTACAAGTCGCAACTCGACGTCACTCTCTTACAATTGACCAAAACAACGAGACAGTCCGAACACTGACCCGTACTCTTCACGTCGCAGTTCACTCCCCCCGACAGAGAGAGAGAGAGAGAGAGAGAGAGAGAGAGAGAGAGAGAGAGAGAGAGAGAGAGAGAGAGACAGGGACAGAGACAGAGACAGACAGAGACAGAGAGAGAGACAGACACAGAGACAGAGAGTCAGACAGACAAACAGACAGATGGACAGACAGACAGACAGTTGGACAGGCGGATGGACAAACAGACAGACAGACAGACAGACATGTCACTGACTGACTGACCAGCAGAATTAGAAGGGTGGGCAAAGACAGGAAGGTGGGAGTGACCTGGAGATGGAGATGGGGGGGGGGGGGGGGGTGGGGGAGGGGGGGTATCCGGTAAGCATGACATGAACACATGCAGAACATCTTACATAAGCTCAGAACTGTGGGAGATTGAGGCCAGCCCAACAATGACGTCACGGCTTCGACGGTTCCACCACACCAAGTCCATCACCGCATCCATCTCTGATTTGGTGTTGAAACTGGCCAGGTATCCCCCATGACTTGCACACTCGCTCCTGGCCTGATGGTAAGTCAGTGCTTCTGATGGCTGACCCAGCAGATAACAGCGACCCTCCACATAAAACCCACCACGTGCACACGGCTCATGATAGCAGCGCGCCTCATCCTGGGCGGATTCACATTCCACAATCAAGTTGCAGGAGAGATGGGGTTCAAGGTCAGTCCAGGTTGATGTGGAACAGTTCCACTGGTTGTCAGACAGCTTCTGGGGAATGGAAGACCGCTGTGTGGAACAGAAACACACGCACGCTTTGAACTTCAATTTGATTTTAACCCCTTCATCATTTCAAGGGTATTTAGGAGGGACATTTAGGGGGCTAATAAATCAATAAACAGAAAAAAAACCTTTTATATGCGTGTGCCATTCAAAATGAACATGTCTTTGTGAAGAAACACATTTCTGTGTGCATGTCAAATACATACAGCGCTCAGCCCAAATGCTATGGCATTTCATGAAAACTAAATTTGCCAATGTCAAAAGTACTTTCTGTTACTGCAATAACAAGAAGTATTATATGTTGAGGAAATCAAGTGGCGATTTAAAAGAAAAGCGATTTTTTTAATTTTGACATAACATCAGACTATATATACACAGTGTCTGAATCCATAACATGTTCTTGTCGTTCATTGGACGCTGAGCTACATAATAAGGGAGAGAAGCTCACTGTTTGTATGACGGGTGTGCTCTTGATCTGTATGGTAGACCAGGAGCTGCCAGACAAAAGGATTGGTCGCTTGACTTGGGTCAATTAGACGGATATTTTTTCAACCTTTGGGATCAAAATGGAAAATGTTATTTTCCGAGTGACCAAAGAGTGGTCAGCGATGTAGCACAGGCAGATGTCTGCAAGGGATTCTGTTTGTTGTAATTTCATTCCCTGTGAGTAAGTTTCCAGATGGGCAGCAATACATACATAAATAGAAAATTGAAATTTTTCATAAGTTAAATGTAAAGGTTTGATGTGATTGAAAAAAAAAGTTTGAGCATTTTGTGACAACAGCATCACTAGTTTAAAAAAAATGCAAATTTAGATAACAATTCTTGTAAAGATTTGACTTTGCATCACCAACTGTATGCAGAAATGTGCTGAAAAACAGAATGCTACGAATCTGTGAGCATGATGTGTTACCATGATTTGTTGTATAATGTCTTTAGAAAAAAATCAAAATAACATGTTCTAAAGCAAACTTGGGGTTTCTTTCCAGAAAACGTCAGCGTCCATCCAGTGGACTGAACCTGCCTCCAGCAACTGGAACTTAACAAAGAAATAATTTCTATATCCAATATCATCCAGTACTAATAGAACAACAGAAAAAAAAGTTTGGATTCCTTACGTAGTAGATGAAGAAGTGATTGGAAATGTTTACACGATGGAAAAGTGGTTGGATATGTTTACATGAGAGATGGACATGAAAAGTAGACAAAAAAAATGCGTGCGTATCGTATGTGATGATAATGTCATTGTGGACTTTTTTGTTGTTGTGTTTGATAAAGTGAGCACCAAAAATGAACACTTGCTTGTTCAGTCTCTCCTTTGAATGAATGAAGTAGATGCGTGCGAATGGAATGAACATGCTGTGTTTGTGAGAGACTGTGGGCAAGTTCGGCGTGTGACTGTGGTGACCTGTTTTTTTTTTTATTATTTTTTTTTTTAACCCTTTAGTAGTAATTGTAGCCTGGATGGAAATATTGGAAAAAAAAAACCCTGAATACAATTTTGAAATTTCGGTATTGTAAATTTGAATACTACACTTGGGGGACATTATTCTAAACAAAGATCAGGTTTTTGTATTCCTATTCTGAATTTGGGGAACAAAATTGATTTGATACCCTTTGATGAATACAACTCCCGATTGTTACCTTCTGATTTTCTTTTTTATTAACATTCTTGGTCTTTGTACATTTTGGTATTTTTCATCGTGTATTTCTGATTTGTACCGTGCATTTGATCAATCGACATTGTCCCCCGTCCCCAGTTTCACGGGAAGTAAACTACCAGATGGGTTTTCCTTCTCTTCGTACTCTTTCTTCTTACTAAAATTTCTCCCTCTTTACTCAACAATAAGCTCCTATTTGATTTACTTTTGGCGTGTTCGCCGTTTTTACATAGAATTGTTCGAGTAGTGTGTGTCTTGATGCTCTCTTTCTTTTAATTGTTGTAGAGTTTATTTTGAATGCATGAATAATTTGTATTTGTGGGACTTTGCCATTTGTGTGACTTTGGCATTTGTGTGACACACTTTGGCATTTTCATTTTCACAAAACAGTGCTCTATATCCACGGTTTATAAATTTCATTCGTGTGTTCTTCAGTACCTTTCAGAAATCTTACTTGTAATTACATTATTTTAGAGAAATTTCAAAATTTTAACTTAAAAAAAATTTTTCGGACTTCGCTTTATCGAATTAAATCATTTTCATCTGAGCTCGCATCTACACAAGCCAATCAGTCGTATTAACTACACTTCTTTTCTGTCCCACGATTGTTATTTTCTTCTCTCCCTTTGATTTTTCCGTGCCAACCTCTGCTGCATGAATGTAATACTGAGTTCGTGCTCATGCTGGAATTTGTCGTTTATCATATCTTACAATTCCAACTGCTATTTCATTCATTTTACATGTTACCCCCCCCCCCCCCCCTCCATCTTGGGCGCTGTGGTTTTTGATACGTCAGCTGCATCCTCATTATCATGGCTGATGTAAACTACATTCACAATGACACGTCAGCATTCACAGCCTCATTCTCATGGCTGATGTAAACTACATTCACAATGACACGTCAGCTGCATCCTCATTATCATGGCTGATGTAAACTACATTCACAATGACACGTCAGCTGCATCATCCTCGTTATCATGGCTGATGTAAACTACATTCACAATGACATGTCAGCTACATCCTCATTATCATGGCTGATGTAAACTGACAATGACAAGCTACATCCTCATTATCATGGCTGATGTAAACTACATTCACAATGACAGTCAGCTGCATCCTCATTATCATGGCTGATGTAAACTACATTCACAATGACACGTCAGCTGCATCCTCATTATCATGGCTGATGTAAACTACATTCACAATGACACGTCAGCTGCATCCTCATTATCATGGCTGATGTAACTACATTCACAATGACACGTCAGCTGCATCCTCATTATCATGGCTGATGTAAACTACATTCACAATGACACGTCAGCTGCATCCTCATTATCATGGCTGATGTAAACTACATTCACAATGACACGTCAGCTGCATCCTCATTATCATGGCTGATGTAAACTACATTCACAATGACACGTCAGCTGCATCCCTCTAATTATCATGGCTGATGTAAACTACATTCACAATGACACGTCAGCTGCATCCTCGTTATCATGGCTGATGTAAACTACATTCACAATGACACGTCAGCTGCATCCTCGTTATCATGGCTGATGTAAACTACATTCACAATGACACGTCAGCTGCATCCTCGTTATCATGGCTGATGTAAACTACATTCACAATGACACGTCAGCTGCTCCTCGTATCATGGCTGATGTAAACTACATTCACA
>JADBJO010021123.1:20000-30114 GCA_016801955.1 Conus betulinus | reverse complement strand
GACTGGTTCGACCAGAAATGTAAAGCAAGTAAAAGAAATGTCCGAAAATTGCTACGACAGTATAACAGACGTCCAGCAGACAACACAGCCTGCTCTGAATATAATAGCAAGACGTGAATATAAAAACTTGTTGAAAAGAAAAGAAAAGCTCTTTAATAAGGTGCTATTGGAGAGACTTGAGAGTTCCATTCGTAATCAAAGAGAGATCTGGGATAATGTACATAAACTGTCGTTTAAAAGAAAACAACCAAGAAATAGCATTAATGTTGAGACCTGGTTTAATCATTTTAAATCATTATTAGAAAAAGAAACATTGGATTGTAATACGAGCGAAAGCTTAAGTGAGCATGATGATGTTGATGGTTTCATGAATGGTCCAATTTCGGTAGAAGAAGTGTTATACGCTTTCAGAAAACTGAAAAGTCGCAAAGCAGCTGGACCTGATGGTATTATTAGTGAATTATACAAGAATTCTTGTGATCATGTGCTCCAGTTCTTCTTAAAATCATTTAACACACTGTTTGATAAGGGTATCTTTCCTCGAGATTGAGTGAATCTGTAGTTTTACAATTGTTTAAGAAAGGTGATGTGAATAATCCTAACAATTACAGAGGTATATCCCTTAGTGATGTTAGTAGTAAATTATATAGTACAATTATTAATGTTAGACTGCAGGAATGGGTAAATGAACATAATATCACAGGTGAGCATCAAGCTGGCTTTAAAAAGGGATATTCAACTATAGATCACATGTTTACTTTGTTAGCCTTGATACAAAACACAATTTTCGTTTAATCGTAAACTGTATGTAGCATTCATAGATTTTGAGAAGGCATTTGATTCTATAAATAGAAATTTGCTTTGGCCAGTCTTGATAAAAAAAATGGTGTAAGAGGTAAACTGTACAAGTGTATTAGGAGCATGTATGATAACGTTAAATGTAGGGTTAGGTGTAGCTCTCAACTGACTGAATATATTAACTGTTCTGCTGGTGTGAAGCAGGGTGATGTGTGCAGCCCCATATTATTCTCATTGTTTATAAATGAACTGGCCTAGAAGTACTGAATAACGGTAGGCATGGTGCCGTGTTTTCTTATGATGCATTTGAGTTGTTTATTCTTTTACTGGCAGATGATATTGTTCTATTGTCTGAAACTATCATTGGCCTTCAAACCAGCTTAATAACTTAAGAAATTCAGCACTGGCACTTCAGTTGAACGTTAATATGGAGAAAAGTAACATCATAGTGTTTCGGAAAGGTGTTTTTTTTTGGCTGCGAGAGAAAGATGGACTTATAATGGTGTTTTAATGCCGGTAGTAAACGTGTATAAATACTTAGGGATTTTGTTTTCCACTCGTTTAAGTTTTACTGCTGCTTGCAAGGATCTTGCTAGTAGAGCAAAGAGGGGTCTGCTTGGCATCATGAAAAAATTATCTTCAATCAATAATAATTCATTGACATTATTTGTTAAAATATTTGATTGTCATGTGCAACCTGCTGCTGTACAGTATGGCTCGGAACTGTGGGGACTCAACAGAGCCGCTTTTATTTTCTGAATCTGTGCACTTATTTGCTTTAAAGAAATTTTTGGGTGTAAGCATGTGTACACCCAATGATTTAGTTTATGGTGAAACCAATAGATATCCTTTATATTTAAATTCTGCTGTTCAGTGTATTCATTATTGGTTTAATTTGCTTCAAATGGATGAGTGTCGCTTACCTCGTAAAGCATATAATATGTGTTTGAATTAGATAAGAAAGGAAAGCAAAATTGGGTATCAGATGTACGTACATGTTTATACGAATATGGTTTTGGAGAAGTGTGGATGAATCAGGGCGGTGGCAATGTTAAGGGATTTATATGTGTTTTTTCGTCAACGTCTAATTGATTGCAGATGGCAAAAAATGGCATGATCATGTTCAAAACAGTGAAAGATTTAATATGTTTAGGCTGTTTTGTAATACACATGAAATAAAAACACACCTTTTGTTGATATGGATAGTCATTTGAAATATATAACGAGATTTAGGCTGGGATTTTCAGAGATAGCGGTGCATCATTATAGATACAGAGAACACAATGAAGCAAATCTGATATGTTGTTTATGCAAAAATTCTAAAGAAGATGAGGTACATTTTGTTTTATGCTGCCCAGCTCTTAGTAAAATCAGAGAAAAGTTTATTTCCAGCAAATATTATCAACGCCCTTGTGTCTTTAAACTCTGCTTATTGATGGCATCCTCTAAACACAGTGATGTTAGAAATTTATCGCTTTTCCTGTATAAAGCTTTCAAGTTCAGAGAAATTATGAACTCGTAATCGTGTATTTCAAATATCCTATTTCATGAATAAGTTCATTGTTGATGTCTTGTGTTTACTCACCCCCTTCATAAGGGGCTATGGCCTAATGAATAAACCAATCAATCGCATTCGCATTCGCATTCGCATCTCTCTCTCTCTCTCTCTCTCTCTCTCTCTCTCTCTCTCTCTCTCTCTCTCTCTCTCTCTCTCTGTGACCAGCTGGATCTAAAGTCAGAACTGGAAAAACTCGATCCTATCTGGAGCCTCTTTCCAGATTTTTTCTTTCTCTCTCATCAAAGTTGAAGTGGAGGAGTTAATGATAGGAAAACCTCTAATCTTCTACAAACGGTTTTTTTTTGGATAATAGATTATTTTGACGATTTGGAAAGGATAAAACAAATCAGCATATGAATCAGAGTGGAACATCTATCCAAAAGTTCAACAGGAGATGGTGATGATCAGAAAACCTAGAACTTTCTAAAAACATGTATCATTTCCTTGATAATAGATTATTTTGACAATCTGGGAAAACAATCAAGATATAAAACAGTACGGAAACGTAGACTACTTTGGAAAACGATCGACTTTTAAGAGCCCCCCCCCCCCCCACCCCCCCCCCACACACGCACACACCCCTCACCTTACACGCTCCCACCCCCAATATCTCATGGGAACTATTGGTTTGGCTGGTGTGTGACAGAGAAAGAGAATGGGAACCTGTTCTTACGTTAGAGCACTGCACATCTGCTCTGAACCTGATCAATCGCCGATAGGGGTTTGTGTCGTGGAAACCCCACTCACAGGATCACAGCGCGATAATACAACAACAGCAATACTACTAGTACTGCTACTACTACTACTGTTACTGTTACTACTACTACTACTACTACTACTACTACTACTACTACTAACCAAACAAAAGCAATAGTAATGATAATAATGATGACAACAACAAGAATAACAATGATAATGATAATGATGATGTTGATGATGATGGTAATCATAATAATAATAATGATAATAATAATGATGATGATGAAGAGGATGACGATGATGATGATGATGATGATGATGATGATGATGATGATGATGATAATGATAAGTTTTTCCCGCCTGCCTCAAGTTGCGTTCAAAGGCAACACCAACCTTCGGGACCACCTGGTGTGAGCTGCTACCCCAGAGACAGACCATCCCTCCCTCCAGGCACCAGTCCTTGTGGTATCAATGGCTGCAAAACATGTCCATTCATCGACCAGTCAAGGACCATCATTGGTCCCAAGGGAAGGTTCACTGTCAAGGCGCTGTTCAATGCCAGACTGAGAACATAGTGTTTGTCCTTACGTGCACACTGTGTAACAAGAAATACGCTGGCGAGACGTACCGTCGCCTGAACGATCGCTTCTCAGAGCACCTGTGGTCAATGGGCCTGTTATACAGTGACCCTGTAGGCGTGCACTTTCAACAGCCCTCAACACAGTTTCAATCACTCAAGAGTTGCTGTGGTCTGGCAGAACCATGCAAGTGGCCCTTACAGGCTGTTCATGGAATCTGCAGTCATTGCCCACCTTGGCACCCGCGTCCCAAATGGACCGAACATCAAGAGTGACCGCAGTGTCTTCCAGGCTTCTCCCAACAATTTTTGTTTGTTTCTTTGTCAGTATGTGTGTCACCCTTGTCGATGTGTGTGTGAAGGGTGCACGTGCGCATGTACTTGGGTGTTTGTGTGTCTATCTGTGTGTGTGTATATGCCAGGATGTGTGTTTATAGTAGGCCTTCTTCTCCCCACCCCCCCCCTACCCCTCCATGTCTTCCCCCCTCTCTCTCTCTTCTCATATCCTTGTTAGTTGTGCTCACCTTCTGTCCACCTGTTTGGTTTTTGTCTGTGTGTGTGTGTGTGTGTGTGTGTGTGTGTGTGTGTGTGTGAACACTCTCCACTTTTTTCTTTTGTTGCTGCTATCTTTTTTGTCTGTCTGTCACTAACTCGTTCTGCTGAGGAAGACACTAAGTGTCGAAACGTCCTAACTTCGTTTCCGCCTGTAAGTTGACAATTTACCTTTTCTGCTGTTCCACCAATGATGATAATAATAATACTGATAATAACAATAATAATTATTCATCATCATCATCATCATCATCATCATCATCATCATCATCACCATGACGGGTGACGATGATACTACAACTACAACAACATAATCTACAACAATCTACTACTACTTATAATAACAACAACAGTAATAGTAATGATAATAATAGTTATGATGATAATAATCATGATGATTATAATGACTTTGATGATGAAGATAATAATAATACTACTGATAATAATAACAATCACAATTAAAAAAATCAAAAGCGTCAAATACCTGACTATGCACACTTCACACGTTTGGAGTGATGAAAGAGACGCTTCGTTGTTATTGTTGTCTGGTTTATATTGCTATCTCCAAGACTCTGAAAGGATTTTCTTTCATATTACTGCTGTCTGGTTTATGTTTGCTATCTCCAAGACTCAGAGAGTATTTCCTTTCATATTTCTCATATCCAGGTTACCTGGATTTGTTTTCTCTCCTTCTTCATGTCCTTGTGACGATGTTCAAGACAAGATAAACACGAGTCAGTCTCAGATACACATGACTTTGTGTTTGTCCATTCCTGTGTTTGTTTCTGTTGTTCTTTATGTTCCTGGTGACGATATTCTAGATAGGATAAACATGAGTCAGTCTCGGATACACATGACTTTGTGTTTGTGTCCATTTTATGTTACTGTTTTCGTGCGGCAACACAGGGAGTGTGGGCAAACATTGGAACTTCTGCTCTAGGGAAGTCTCCTCGTTTGCTACATGTCCCGTGTCTGCATCAGTTCTAGATGAATGGGTGCCGAGAGTAGGATGAGTTTGGAGTTATGGGCGTGGAGTGTACCTGCTTCATTGTAAGGGAAAAATATTTCTATTAATAAGTTGACTGTTGATGTCTTACTGCCTTCCTTAAACAAAAGAATAAATAGTTACGTGAATAAACAAAGAAAACAGATATACTAATAATTAAACCAATCAATGAGTAACTAAATTAACTAATTAGTCAACATGACTCAGTAAATATATTTAACAAATAAATGATCAAATAGATAAATACATAAACGAACAAATAAACAAACTAAATCAAAATAGAAACAAACGAATAAAATTAATCAGTTAATTAATAGCTCAAAGAAATACCATGCCTCACTGTGCGTGGCCTCAATGTTTTCTTTAGGTCATCATTATCAGCCTCCGCAGATAATGCTATGCTGCTTTTTAGCCAGTGATGCGAGAAGCATTTGAATAGTGTGTGTGTGTGTGTGTGTGTGTGTGTGTGTGTGTGGTGCGTGCGTGTGCGTGCGTGCGTGCGTGCGGTGCGTGCGTGCGTGCGTGCGCGCGTGCGCGGGCATCTATGTGTGTGTGAAGACAAAATCATGAGTGCAACTGTCCTACTTGTTCAACAGTTCGTGCGTTCCCTTCATGAAAAGAATCATTTGAAGTGTAACTGCAATGAAGTGCTGAACTATGGGTTGTCTGACGGGGAAAGTATTTCTCACTTACTATTTCAGTCCAGAAGAGTGTTGTTAACAGACCCCTTATAATGCTACAACACTCAAGCGAAAGAACTGTTGCCGCTACTGCTGCTGTTTCAATGGTGGTGGTGGTGGTGCTGCTGATGTTCCTGCTGCTACTAATGATGGCGACTACGACGATATGATATATAGTGATAATGATAATGATGATGATGATGATGATAATGATGATGATGATGATGATGATGATGATGACGACTATGATGATGACGATGGTGACGACAAGACAACGACGACGACGACGACGACGACGACGACAATGATGATGATGATGATGATGTTGATGTTGATGATAATGATAAGGATGAACATCATTAGTGACACCATCGTCATCACCATCACTAGAATAATCAAAGTGCCAGCATGGTGATTAGTATAACATGTGACTCGAAAAAATAATTTTCCGACCTTTTCCTCCGTCTGTGACATCTGTATGTTCATGACGAACTGGTCATGAATAGGAGCCTATGTATGGGGCTGTATGAATGTTGTATTAGAGAGTATACGTGTAATGCTTCGTATGAATGCTGTATGTAAGCCTATGCATGTAACTCTTGTATGAATGCTGATTTTTGCCTTTTACATTTCTTTTAGTGTTGTCTTTATGTACTTGTCTCGGCTTGTGGTGCATGCAATAGTGGAGCTTTCATTTGATAGGAAGTTTCATCGTTTGCTCATGTGCCTGTTGTCTCCTTGTGTACTAGGTGAAGGGGTGCTGGGCACAGCATTAGCTTTGAGTCACGTGCATATAGTTGTTCCATCAGGGGAGCGAAAGGTTCCTTTTTTAGATTATTTATCATGTGTATGTCCCTGCCACATTTAGGGTTTAGTGAGACACGTACTGCTCGTAACATTTCGAAAAAAAAAAAAAAACGTCCTGTTCGTTGCCTAGTGATAATTTAGATGAAAATTGTAGGTCCAACTTTCTGGGTTACAGAACGTATGGCGCGAGCGCGCGCGCACATGCACGCACGTACACACGTACACACACACACACACACACACACACACACACACACACACACACACACACACACACACACATATATATATACATGTGTGTGTGTGTGTGTGTGTGTGTGTGTGTGTGTGTGTGTGTGTGTGTGTGTGTAGTCACCTCAGTAAAACAGTTTCTAATAACATGCTGGAACTTTCTTGAAATATGTTTTTCCATCAAATATCAGATCAGATGAAACATTTTTTTAAAATCTTTCTCAGAAACTGTAATCTCAAAAGAGGTGGGAGATCTCAGAATAAGATGTTGATGGAGTCTGCTGTTTTTATGTCTGACACCATGCACGTCTCAACTCTCTATAAGAATATTTGTTACATACTGAAAGGAACATCACAGTTTTCGGGAGTATTTTTCATTTTGTGTTTGTTACATTCTATTTTCTTTTAGTATGGAATGACGTGACGGAGTTTGCTCATGTGCCTGTTGTCTCCTTCTTTTTCCAGTGCTGGTTTCATGCGTGGATAGGGACTTTCTTCACAAAGCCTGCTCACGCCGTTTTCACTGGTTAATTCTCGCCGACAAGACTGTCTCTCTCGCATCAGTCTCTACAGCCACAGGCGACGCTGCTCGGGTCGAGCATACAGTCCTGATAGCTAAATATTAGGTCAGATACACTCTGTCCATGATCAGCTACGACCGACGGAGGCCTTCTACTCTCTCTCGACGACTTCTTCCCAGTTTCACCCAAGCGAGTTTGACACAGTGAAAGTATGTGTTTTGTTGTGACATTTGTTTCGGTTTGCAGTCGTATACCTTTCTAGAGGGTACAGTACTATTTTGTTTATCGGTAATCCTCTTGAAACATGACGTTGTTGGAGCTGGTCATAAGGGAGGCAATGGATTGTTTGCGCCTCAGTCTTGTAGAGTGGAACTGGTTTATTTCAGCTAGTTCATACAGTGAGCTAGGGCAGCCAGAAGGTCCAAACAGAAATCTTACAAGAGAAGCGTACTGAGTGGTCTTTTATCACAAATGCATACCCCAAAAGTCAGTCGTGGGACGTGAGAAGTATATTGTTTTCAATAATTAGTTTTTTTTATTCATGCTAATTGGATTTCTTTCCTAATCTGTGTGTGTGTGTGTGTGTGTGTGTGTGTGTGTGTGTGTGTGTGTGTGTGTGTGTGTGCCCAAATGCGTACTCATGCATGGCAAATATTGCAACCTTTACCTACAAACATATAAATATATGCACTTATATATATATATATATATATATGTATATATATATATATATATATATATATATATATATTGTGCCTGAAATCATTATATATGAAAAATGATCATCTTCAGGCTTTTATCATTGTTCTCTTGTCTCTTATTTTAAGTATCCCAGTACTTTGTTTCATTTTCACTATCAAGTGTGTTGTGCCATGCCTGTAAAACAGTAACAGTTCGATGCTTCAATGTGTGTTCAGTGCTGAAACGTTCATTCAGTGGTTGAGCAGTTCAACATTCATTTCCATGCATCAGCTTCCGCAGACAATCTCTTCAAAAACTAACGGTTACCCTCGACCGTGCAGTCTTCTTTTTTCCATGCATCGGATTAATTTGCTGTCGTTACTTTTGAATCTTCACGGATTTGGCTGAAGCATGCTTGATGATTGTTACTTGCTTCAGAAACATTCATTTTCGTCACTTCCTTCATTCACCTTTACTACCTCCAGTGGGATTCCATGGGATTGTGATGCTCTCCCCGTGGTGTTAAGAACGCCACAGATTTATAGGTGGTGTTCTGTGTTCTGTACCATGAGTGGACTGTCACTTGCACAGCCAGCCATGTCTACTGATCAGTCTCAACCATGATACGAAAGGCGACTCCAGGCGGGCGTGAACCAATGATTCTTTTCAAAATGTGGAGGTTAATTGCTCCCACAGCCTTCAGTTCTGTGGTGTTCGATATTTTCACTTTAATGTCCTCGTTTTATCTTTTATCTCCCCATTCTCTTCCTCTGCAGCACCCCTCTTTTCGCCTTTCTCCTTTCAAAATACTTGTTAAATCATTATCTATCTATCCATCCATCCATCCATCCATCCATCCCATCCAACCGTCCATCCATCCATCCATCCGTCCATCTATCTATCTGTCTGTCTGTCTATCTATCTATCTATCTATCTATCTATCTATCTATCTATCTATCTATCTATCTATCTAAATTAATTAGTCAGTTAATTAAGATGTAGGGTCTCAGGGGCAGGACCTGACAAGATTGGCAGACCAAATCTGCCCATTAATTCTTTAATTGATTACTTGACTAATTAAATGATTAGTGATTTTTTTTTCGCTCTTGTTTTTTCTTTCGTTCTTTTGTTTCTTTTAATTTTCTTTTCTTTCTTTCTTTTTTTTTTTTTTTTTTTTCTTTCTTTCTATCTTTCTTTCTTTCTTTCATCTTTCCTTTCTGGCTTTCTCTTCTTTACTTCTCTTTTGTCCTTTTTGTTTGTTCAGCTGCGCTTTCTCTGTGTAAGGAGGCGTAATGGCCTTGCAGCGTCACGTACATAACGTTCCAGGAGGTGATCCAGCTGGCCCAGTGTGACGACAGACCACATCAAGGTGTCCAGTCTTGGTGCTGATTACTGCAGTGAAGTTCGTGGTCTGACAGCCTTGTCCTGTCCTAGGCCTCCCCCATTGTCCCTCTCCCCTCTCTGCCCCCCCCCCCCCCCCTCCCCATGGGTCAGTTTTATTCGGTGGTCTGCCAACCTTATCAAGTCCCACCCCTGCCTGTTCAATTCATTCCGGTGATTTGCCAACTTGTTAGGTCCTATCCCCGCCTGTTCAAGTTCAGTTCATTTTGGTGATTTGCCAAACTTGTCAGGTCGTGCTCCGCCTGTAAAAGTTCATCTTGGTGATCTATCAATCTTGTGAGATCCTGACTCCGTCTGTAAAAGTTCATTGTGGTGAGTTGCCAATCTTGCCCTATCTGTGAAAGTTCATCTTGGTGGATTCCAGTTTTTGTTTGATGCTGTCTCGCCTTTCTAGTACCACTGGTTGACCTGCCAGTCTTTGACAACATGAAGAGCATCTGAGTGAACTGTTGTAGCACTGTGCAGTGTTCGCAACTGGTGGATTGTTCAGTGAACTGTTGCAGCACTGAGCAGTGTTATCAGCTGGTGGATTGTTCAGTGAGCTGTGGCAGCATTGTTCAGTGTTATCAGCTGGTGGATTGTTCAGTGAGCTGTGGCAGCACT
>JADBJO010021123.1:0-12500 GCA_016801955.1 Conus betulinus | reverse complement strand
ACACAGACACGTAGAAAAAAACGTACTTGCTTGCCACTTTTTTGACATTAGAAAGGCATATGACCAAGTTTGGCATTCAGAACTTGTAAACAAACTCAGATCAATAGGTATTTCAGGCTGTATGTATAACTATATAAAGGCATTTTTAAGTGAAAGAACGATACAGACTAAGATTGGTAATGTCTACTCTAATCAAAGACATACAGATGGGAATCCCACAAGGAGGTGTAATAGCCCCGATCCTTTTCAACATTTTGATGCATGATCTTCCAAAAGTGGTCTCTCAAACAATGCCGAGCTAGTACAATATGCGGATGATATTTGCATATGGATGAAAGTTACCCTAAAACAGCTTACACCAATTAGATCAATTAACTATATTAAAAAAGATATATCAAAATGAACTAGACAAAATCAGCAAATACATGATTGAAAATGGACTAACCCTTTCACATGAAAAAAACGCATATGGTTCTCTTCACTCTGGCTATGATCCTAAACCTCTACCCTCTTTTCAAATAAATGGAATGCCGCTTGGATACAAAAAAGTTGTTAAATTTCTAGGAGTAAGCCTGACTTCTAAATTAAATGGAACTACCATTTGGAAAATATTCTGACAAAGCCAGAAAAGGATTGAATTTATTAAAAATAATAAGTCGACAGTCGTGGGGAAAAGACAGTGAGGTACTTATTCATTTAGCAACTGCACTTGTGAGATCAAAATTATCTTATGCTCAGGAAATATTTTTTTCAGCTCCAAATATATTTGATAACAAGATGCAAAGCATCGATAGCAAAGCTTATAAGATAGCTGTCAGTGTCCCTGGCCATGCCTCAACACTAAAAACCTACACAGAAATCGGAATTTGACCTTTTGCCAAAAATATGAAACTTGCTTCAGCAAAATATATATTAAGGAGTCATCAACGCAAAATTCATGTATCAGGGAAAACTGGTTTTAAAATCAGATATACATTTTCCAAAGCGAGCATGGAGTTTTGACTCTGTAAAAACTGTAGGCTCCTATACGTCCCAATTATTTACAGATGCTGGTGTTGAACCACAAACAGTAGCTCCTCAAATGAGTTACAGTAATATTCCTCAATGGGAGCTCAGTAAGGCTAATTACGATATTATTATACAGATTTAAGGAAAAGTGATGGGACCATGCTGCCAACATATGTCAAGGCACATATAAATGAAAATTATATAAACCATCTTAAAATATATACAGACGGTTCTCTACTTGAAAACCAATTATCAGGTGCTGCATTCGTTATTCCATCATTAAAAATAGAGAAATCATATCACATTGGGAAAAATTTCTCTGTATTCACAGCAGAGCTAATTGCCATTATTATGGCACTGAACTATCTTCTTAGTTTTCCATATTCGATTTTTCAAATATTATTTTGTGTCGATTCAAAATCTGTCTTCTTACAAGCTTTAAAATATTCTCATACAAGAGTGAGAGGAGAAATGATATCAGAGATATACCATTTAATTTTTTTATCTTTACGTGGTTCTTGTATTGATTTTTTTTGTGGATTCCATCACATTGTGGTTTAGCAGCAAATGAAAGGGTTGATCGGTTAGCCAAAAATAGTGCAGCGAAGGAAAAGAGCTCTACAAAAATAGATATTCCTTTATCCTTGTATGAAAATTATAGCCTTTTAGGTAAAGCATCATGGGATTCGGTGATACGAAGACAAAAAGAGTGTCCAAACATAATAAAGGACAACAAGGGAAAATTCTTTAAGAAGCTTGTAAAATATAAAACGGGACACAATCTCCATCAGGAACGGATTTTGAAGAGTCTGATCTTTAGACTCAGACTTGATGCATACAAAACAAAATATTGTAAAAATGTCACTTGCATTTGTGGCCAAAATATTACCCACCATTCCATGTCATCTTTCTTTGCAGAAATACTAAAAAATATTTACCTAATTGGTTATTAAGTTTGAACCCATCAATCGCGAATTTTTGGGACATTTTTGGAAACGAAGCGAAGGCTATAGAAGTTGTGAGGGCAATTGTTAAGAGTCCAGTTGGACATTTACTTTGATTCTCGAGTTATTTGCTGGTTTTATTCTCTTATTATTTCAATGCTTAAAATGTTTTGTTTTTTTAAAAATGTTCAGATATGAATCCAGACTCAAGTAGTTTACCGTTATGCTTGTAGATTATAGAATGGGGTTAAAGTGATGGTCACTTATTGATATCTCATTAATTGAATAGACTATGCATGCAAAGATTAGTATACTACACTACCTCCACACTCAATACGCTTTTAATATTTTAAAAAACAACACACACATTTATGCCCCCCCCCCCCCCCCTACACACACACACACACACACACACACACACACACACACACACACACACACACACACACACACACACACACACACACACACCACACACACACACACACACACACACACACACACACACACGCACGCACGCACGCACACACACACCGGCCCCTTTTACATTTTTTTTTTTTTTTTTTTGTGTGTTTTGTTTGCCTGTTCGTTTGTCTCTTGTTTTTGTCTAAGATCACTGTAAAGTGCTCTATATATATCTATGTATCTATTTTAGATAGGAACTCTGAGGAGAATCATGTCTAATCATTGAAACATGGGAATCTGTCTGTCTGTCTGTCTGTCTGTCTGTCTCTGTGTCTCATCCGTTAGATTTCATAGGGGAAACTGACCACACACGCGCGCGCGCGCGCGCACACACACACACACACACACACACACACACACACACACACACACACACACACACACACACACACACACACAGAGATCCAAATCACCTATCCTAATTTGTGTTTTCTCTCTTCAACGTTCGGAGGTGTGAGGTCATGGACGGAAAACTTGGAATATGAAAAAACGATATTTTCTTACATAATAGAATATGTACAGAAAAGAAAATTCATTTAATAATAATGATAATGGTAATGGTAATAATAATAATCCGAGACGAGCACCAACCGAGACCAGCACCAACCTGTTCATGTCGTCTGTTCTGCTGCTTCGATTTCTCATGATCCCGTCGCACCTGGCTGAGGGGGGGGGGGGGGGGGGGGGGCGGGGGGGGGGGGGGGGGGGTTGCCTATAGTAATGAACTTGCGTTCTCCGGTTCAGCACAGGATCTGCCATTGTTGTTGACACTGGGCTGACCGGCTTCAATCGCAGAGCGAGACCAGCACCAGTCGATGCTGCCACCACACCTGGCCCACAGCGACAGAAAGCTGAGCTGCTGTCTGGGGTCTGGGGCTGAGCTAGTTCAACTGCCTCTGAAGGGCATCCCAGAAATGCTCTATTGGGTTAAGGTCGGGAGAACGGGCTGGGTGAGGCAGCAGATTGATGTTGTTCTGCTCAGGAAGTTCTGCGTAGCACGGGCAGTGTGTGGCCTTGCGTTGTCCTGCTGAAACAGGTTCTGTGGATGCCGCTGGAAATGCGGCAGGACGTGGGGGCCTCAGAACTTGGTCGATGTAATGAACAGCAGTGACCCCGTTACCACGTCCTGGACCCACATTCTGGAAGATGACTGGCCCAATACAGCGGTTCATGCCGATAGCCCCCCAGATCATGATGTTTTCACCACCCCATGGGTCCCTTTCGGTGATGTTGGCATCCGTGAAGCGTTCCCCTGCTCTTCTCCAGATCCGGATGCGGCCATCGCCTGGGTCGACGCAGAACCGGCTTTTGTCAATGAAGGGGACTCGGCCCCAGTCCCGATGGCGCCAATGCACGTGAATCTGTGCCCACTGTAGACGGTTGTGGCGATGCTGGAGTGTCAGGATAGGTCGCCGGGCTGGACGCCTGCATTGGAGACCAACTGTGTTCAGTCGGCGACGCACGGACCTGCTGCTGATTGGCCTGCCATGGTTGCTGACGGTGTTCCTGGCTGTGTTGGCAGCGGTTTGGTAAGGCTCCCGTCGATGCTGACGCAGAAGATGGCGGTCTTGGGCTGCTGTGTGACCCTCGGTCTGCCGCTTCTCGGTCTGTCATCAGTGGTGTTTCTTTCTTGAAAGCGGTCCAGAAGGCGGTAGAGATGGTGGAAATGTGGACTCCAAATGTGATAGCGACCTGCCTGCAGTTGCCCCATTGCTATGCAACGATCTTGACGGGAAAGTCTCGGCATTATGTTGGCGCCGCTGGAAGGGATAATTTGTACTTTTTGGGGGTTGGAAATTTATAGCCCCACAATCGGGGCCACATTGAGTTGCAATTCACATTGATGCACATGGCGTAGGTAGTCCACATGGCAAATGCACTCCTCATGCCAAAAACGCTGACCCGGCAACATTCACCCACTGTTACGAGGTTACAACCGGCCAAGACACCACGTACTGCTAATGTTGCATGTGCCATCGACATTGCTTACGTCCTGTTCACAATGTCAAGAATCGTGCACTGTCTCTATTTTTCGCGCGTTTTTTTATGCCTCTGAGTATACAACAACAGCAATACTACTATACTACTACTACGCTACTACTACTACTACTACTACTACTGGTACTACTGCTACCACTAACAATAACAAGAGCAATAGTAATAATAATAATGATGATAACAACAAGAATAACAATGATAATGATGATGATGATAATAATAATGATGATAATAATAATAATAATGATGATGATGATGATGATGATGATAAGTTTTTCCCCGCCTGCCTCAAGTTGCGTTCAAACGCAACACCAACCTTCGGGACCACCTGGTGTGAGCTGCTACCCCCAGACACAGACCATCCCTCCCTCCAGGCACCAGTCCTTATCAATGGCTGCAAAAACATGTCCATTCATCAACCAGTCAAGGACCATCATCAACCCCAAGGGAAGGTTCACTGTCAAGGCGCTGTTCAATGCCAGACTGAGAACATAGTGGATGTCCTTACGTGCACACTGTGTAACAAGAAATACACTGGCGAGACGTACCGTCGCCTGAACGATCGCTTCTCAGAGCACCTGCGGTCAATGCGCCTGGGATACAGTGACCCTGTAGGCGTGCACTTCAACAGCCCTCAACACAGCTTCAATCACTCAAGAGTTGCTGTGGTCTGGCAGAACCATGCAAGTGGCCCTTACAGGCTGTTCATGGAGTCTGCAGTCATCGCCCACCTCGGCACCCGCGTCCCAAATGGACTGAACACCAAGGAGTGACTGCAGTGTCTTCCAGGCTTCTCCCAACAATTTTTGTTTGTTTTGTCAGTATGTGTGTCACCCTTGTCGGTGCGTGTGTGAAGGGTGCATGTGCGCATGTACTTGGGTGTTTGTGTATCTATCTATGAGTAGTAGGGTGAGGGACGTTTCACCCCCCAAAAGGGGACCTCGGAGGGGACCTCCACCGGAAGTGGTGTTGCGCATGCCGGAAGTAGGCAGCGGGTAGGGCGGGAGGTGGGCGGCAGGGGTGGGCATGGCGGAAGGGGGTGGAAGGGTCAAGGTCACGGTGTGTGGATCGATAATATTGAGGTCATGTGCTAATTTTTTTTTTCCTTTGTTGTTTGGTGGGGCGGCAGGTGGTGGGCATGGGGAAGTCAATAATAGGAGTTAATAATAATATGGGGGTGTTTGGTGCGCGCGTGCGCGGATCGATGTGTGTCGACGCCGTGTTTTTTTTTTTTTTTTCTAATAGATGCGGGTGTTTTTTTTGTTACCGCGTGGTTGTCCGCTGACATAGGCGTGTTTAACATATATACCGACACTTTTTTTTTTTTCATTCGAACACTTGTTTGCATCACCACTCACCTTCCTGACGACACTGATGAGCGTTGAAGATGACTGATAAGCATTGTCCCATCAAAGCTCCCGTTGACTGTACCTCGTCCTCGGTGTTGATAGGCAGCCAAGTGACATATCAAACAGGAGGCCATTTATAGAATGAACGACGCTCTCTGACCGATACACCATTTGGGCTTTGCCCTTTATTTCTTATAGCGGATTAATTATAAGAAAACAAAACAAAGAAAACGTATCACAGACACAAACATAGACGAACACACACACACACACACACACACACACACACACACACACACAGAGGGTGGTGGTGGTGGCGGTGGTGGACGCAGTGGTGGTGGTGGTGGTGGCGGTGGTGGACGCAGTGGCAGCTGGGTGTACCACGTGAGGGATTTGAAACACGCGCCAATGTCGTAGCTCTTGAGCGGTAGCTGGGTGTACCACGTGAGGGATTTGAAACACGCGCCAATGTCAAAGGCAGCTGTGTCAGAAACAAAGAACAAAGGGTCTAGGGGGCTGTGGGTCATTAATCGATGCTACAGAACAAAAAGACGCGTGGGGTGGGTGTGGTGGGGAATTATAATGAGGCCCAGGTGCGGTTGAAACAATGGGACAAAGGAGACAGTACCTCAGAGAAGGGAAGCAACACAGAAGCGGATTGAGGAGGCAGATCACTTCCTGACTAAAAGACAGAGGTTCTCAGTCTTGCATCAGACGCACAGAGACTGTCGCTGAACCCACTTCCTATCCGGCTCCCGCTGCCCTTACGTCAACGAATGACCATGAACGATCACAGCTACACGAGTGCCAGAAACGTTTTTCTGCACAGCAAGAAGATGAAGATACCCAGACTTCAGCTTCCTCTTTTACCTGCCCTGAGTTTCTGCTGTATTTACCGACAGAGCCAACCGCAACCGCCATGTCCGGGCTCAACACGAACGAGTGATCAGGTACGTGTGCTCCGTGTGTCATGTTGGTTTTGGTCGCAAAGACCACTGGACCAAACACATGCGGACCCATGACGGTGGTAAACCAACACCGAGGAAGACGTCGGGGGTACACGCTGCGGGAAGGAGCGCAAAAGTGACAGTGAGTCTGTTTCTCATCCTTTTTTCCGACCCGAGAAAAGATTGAACACACAGCGTAAAGAAAAACAGCTGTTAGATCATTTATCTCCGGATGTGAAAGCGATGTATGACAAATATTGGAACGCTATCAAAACCCATAAGCACCCTGGTAAAGTTCAGTCTGTCTACACTTTGTTTTGGGACCCTTCTTCTGATACTCCCAAATGGGATGATCAGCTTTTGGATATTTTCCATGAACAAAACAAACGTTTTAAAATTAATTTTTCTCATTCTTTTCTTCTCAGACATAAAGAACAGGGAGATCTGTCTTTCTTTCACGCCTCGTGTAATAACCACAGGGCTTTAGACAAGCCTTGGCTCATCAATTCAAAACAAGATTTTCTGTCCTTTCTTTCTGACTTGCGTGATCATGACATGCTGGGACATGTTCAGAGAGAACGACCCAACTCTCATTACTCTGTTCAGGCAATCATGTCTACATCTTTCTATGTGTGCCCTCTACCTGACTTTCCCATCAGTTGTGGCTGTGACTCACTGCCTGACTACATTGCCCACAATCGTTTTCTGAACACGCTGCAAAAAGATGAAAACCATGGTTTTGTTTACAACGACGGACTTGTTTCTTTCGTTGTCTCGCTCTCCACCAAGGCGCTTCTGTACATTCCCTACAAAAACAAACCAAGGCTCTCTATCAGCAGTGGGTAGGGTGTGAGTCACCCACCATACATTTTCCAGGCATTACTCTGTTAGAGTTGGAATCGGTTGAAACTATGTTTCAGATCAACGTGGATGTGTTTGAATTTGATGAAAAGCAAACACCCCCATGCCTCGTTCCTTCTCGTCGCAGTGATTACAAACATGCAGACACGCTTAAAGTGTTGGTGTACAAAAATCAGTTTATGCACATCATTGACATTGACAGGTTAGGACATGCGCTAGCTTGTTCCAAATGTGGCAAACTCTGGCATACGCTTAGGGAGCTAAACAAACACGAGAACACGTGTCAAGGCAGTCAGACTCAACACACATACAAAGGAGGGGTGTACACACCACCGGAATCGGTGTTGCAGCAACTCTGTCGTTATGGTATTTCTGTTGATCCTGATTTCGTTTTTCCTTACAGAGCTACTTTTGACTTTGAAGTTTTCTTCGAGACAGACGACTGACCACAAACAAAAACAAGCACACTCCAGCACGACATACACAGCTAGACACGTCCCCCTCTCTGTCTCTGTCGCTTCCAATGTACCTGGGTTTGAAGAGCCTCGTTGTTTCGTGAGTGATGGGGACCCCCGCAAACTTGTTGACACCATGGTGAAGTATTTGGAACAGATTTCAGAAACCTCCTTTTCTCTTCTCCGCGAACATTTTGAAGATGCGTTTGATACGTTAGAAGCCATGATTGATCCTTCGCAGGGTGACGAGTCTGTAAACTCTCACCACATTCCCGCATGTTCCTTGAAAGAAAAAACTGGAAGAGTACCTCCACGAACTGCCTGTGGTATGCTTCAATTCTACCAAGTATGACCTCAATGTCATCAAACCCTATTTGATTCAGATGTTTATGGATATGAGTGTTATGACAGACAACGTAGAGGAAATTAGTCAGTCTAACCCAGACGGGTTTGATTTTGCTGAGGAGCTGGGGGAAGAGGAAGAGGAGATAGAAGAGGAGGAAAAGGAGGAGGAGAAGGAGGAGGAGGGAGAAGACAAAGAAGCGTTGAGGAAGGAAAAAAAAACAAAAAGAAAAAGTCAAAAAACAAAACCCATTCAAGTTTGTGGTAAAACGCAACAATCAATATATGTGTATCGCCAGTCAGAAACTCAAGTTTTTGGACATTTGCAACTTTTTGGCCCCTGGATTTTCATATTCAAAATATCTGAAAGCGTTTGGGGTGGAGGAACCAAAAGGGTACTTTTGTTATGAGTACACGACCAGTTTGGACAAATTGAAAGAAACCTCTCTCCCACCTCACCCCGCCTTCTTTAGCAAACTCAAAAATCAAAACATCACCGAGGAAGAGTAGGCTTTCTGTCAACACGTGTGGGAGGAAAAACCACATGACCAGTCTGCGAGATTTCCTGGTGTGGTACAACAATAAGGATGTGGCCCCATTTATACAGGCTCTTCAAGCTCAGATTGACATGTATTCGCGTTTAGGCATTGATCTTCTGAAAGATGGTATCTCTGTTCCAGGCATCACTCTCAAATACTTGTTTCAAACCCTATCTCCTGGTGTTTACTTTTCTCTCTTCAATGAAAAACAAGAAGACCTACATACGCTGTTGCGTGACAATATTGTTGGTGGGCCCCTCCATTATCTTTCACAGATATCACGAAAAAGACAGAACATTTATTCGTGACAGTTCTGACAAACCTGTTCAGTCGGTTCGAGGCTATGACGCCAATGCGCTTTACCTGTGGGCTATCATGCAACCCATGCCACACAGCACCCCACTGTTAGAAGATGTGAGACGGGGTTTAAGGCAGAAAGAATGGACGTCCAAAACAAAGTTGTAGACAGCTTCCAACTTTACCAGGCGCTGATGGGCTTTTTATAGCTTTCCAATATTTGTCATACATCTCTTTCACATATGGAGATAATTGATCTAACAGCTGTTTTTCTTATACGCTGTGTGTTCAATCTTTTCTCGGGGTCTGAAAAAAAGGAAGAGAAACAGACTCACTGTCACTTTGGCGGCTTACCTCCCGCAGCGTTGTACCCCTCGACCGTCTTTCCTCGGTGTTGGTTTACCCGTCATGGGTCTGCAGTGTTGGTCCAGATGGTCTTTGCGACCAAAACCAAATGACACACGGAGACACGTGCCTGGCTCACTCGTTCGTGTTGAGCCCGGACATGGCGGTTGCGGTTGGGTTTCTGTTGGTAAATACAGCAGGACACTCAGGGCAGGTAAAAGAGGGAAGCTGAAGTCTGGGTATCTTCATCTCCTTTCTGTGCAGAAAGTTTCTGGCACTGGTGTAGCTGTGATCGTTCTCATGGTCATTCGTGACGAAGCAAGGCAGCGGGAGCTGGATAGGAAGTGGGTTCAGCGACAGTCTCTGTGCGTTCTGAGCAAGAACGAGAGAACCTGTGTCTTTTTGACAGGAAAGTGATCTGCCTCCTCAATCCGCTTCTGCGTTGCTTCCTTCTCTGAGGTTACTGTCTTCTTTGTCCCATTGTTTCAACCGCACCTGGGCCCCTCATTATAATTCCCCGCCCCACACCCCAACCCCACGCGTCTTTTGTTCTGTTAGTATATGAGTTAATGACCCGCATCCCCCCTAGACCCCTTGGTTCTTTGTTCCGACACAGCTGCCTTTGACATTGGCGCGTGTTTCAAATCCCCCTCAGGTGGTACACCCAGCTTACCGCGCAAGAGCTATGACATTTGGTGGGCGTGGCGTGTTGTTCAAAATTCACTCACGTGGTACACCCAGCTGCCACTGCGTCCACCACCGCCCCCCCCCCACCACCACCACCCGGACCATCCACTTGGGACACTTCGGTCCACCCGCCACCACCACCACCCTCTGTGTGTGTTTGTGTATGTTGTGTGTTGGTGTTTGTGTGTGTGTTTGTGTGTGTATCCGTCTATGGTTTGTGTCTGTGATCCGGTTCTTTGGTTCTTTCATTATTAACTCTGCAATGAGAAATAGAAGGCCAAACCCAAATGGTGTCTGGGATCAGAGAGCGTCGTGCATTCTATAAATGGCCTCCTGTTTGATATGTCACTTGGCTGCCTTCAACAGCCGAGAACGAGGTACAGTCAACGGAGCGCTTGATGGGCAATGCCATGTCATCACCGCCATCTCTTTTTGAACACGCCTACGTCAGCGGACAACCACCGGCCGGTAACAAACAAACACCGATCTATTAAAAAAAAAAAAAAAACAAAAAAAACAAAAAAAAAACACGGCGTCGACAACACATTCGATCCGCACCTCGCGCGCGCACCAAACACCCCCATCTATTATTAACTCCTATTATTGACTTCTCCATGCCCACCACCTGCTGCCCACCAAACAACAAAGGGAAAAAAAAATAGCACATGACGTCAACATTACGATCCACACACCGTGACCTTGACCCTTTCCACCCCTTCCGCCATGCCCACACCTTGCCGCCCCACCCCTGCCACCCTACCAGCTGCCTACTTCCGGCATGCGCACTTCCGGTGGAGTGATCCCCTCCGAGATCCCCCTTTTGAGGTGTGGCAACTTACCCTCCCACTACTACTACACACCCACACACCCACCCACACACCACACACACACACACTATGTCAATATCCACGCACAACGGATATGATTGAGGAAAGCAACACTTAGCAATGCCATTTACCGCACTGGTTAATATCTTCACAATGTTACACGCGCGTGGGTGTCTCTCCGTTTTCATTGTCTCATACTTTGCCCAACGGCCGGTTCATGCGAGTGAAGGATATTGTAGGTCTATTGTCTTAATCTCTCTACCCCTGTGCGCACGCACAAGACACACACGACCAAAACATACAAAACACGCGCGCACACACACCGCACACAAACCACACACTACTTTTTTTTTATTTTAAATCAAAATCTTCACAGTGTTTTTTTCTTGTGAGTCCCCCCTAATAATTGGATGACAGCGTGACTAAGGGCATAGCAGCGCGCGCGCGTGCACACACACAACCACACACCAACACACCATACAGCACACCCACAACACACACCCACACAAACACACACACACACACACACAACACACCACACCACACCACACACACACACACACTCTCTCTCTCTCTCTCTCCTCTCTCTCTCTCTTACTTTTAACAAAGTTATTCAAATTGTTCTCCTATGAGCCCTTATGATGATTACAGCGTAACTAGACAGCAGCGCGCGAAACCACACACACACACACAAACACAAAACACACGCGCGCGACGCGGCTTATGCGCGGCGCACGCAAACCAACACACACCCACAACAACACACACACACACCCACACACACACAGAGAGAGAGAGAGGGAGAGAGAGAGAGAGAGAGAGAGAGAGAGAGATCTGACTATGTTTGCATTACGGAAGAAAATTTAGGCACAAGGAGCATTCATTCGACAGCACTCACACACAGAAGGAAACATACCTACGTACGCGAGTGTTCGGACGAACGTCACACGCACGCGCGCGCGCGCGCTCACACACTCACACAGACCACACACAACATATGATATATACACACGCGCGCGCGCACGCACACAAACTTCAAAAGTACACAAATAAGCAAGCCTCATACACGCACGCCGTAAGGCACGCACGCACACACACAACCCACCCACACAACACAACACACACACACAAAAAACACACACAAACAAATAGGAAAGGATACTGAAAGGTACCGTTAAACGCTCTGTAATAAAAAATATTGTATCAAGACTTTCATCTGTCAGACCACCCAAAACAAAATTATTATCAATGAATACGCATTGATCTTTATGTATATGTCTCCTGGTGGTTTTTGATATGAAATCTTCTTCTCTCTCATTCTATACTCTCTATCCTATCTCTCTCTCTCTCTTCTCTCGCTCTCTCACATATTATCTTGTCTGTCTGTAGTCTGTCTGTCTGGTATTCGTTCTCTGTCTCTGTCCTGTCTCTCTCTC
>JADBJO010021122.1:15000-27500 GCA_016801955.1 Conus betulinus | reverse complement strand
CGCGCATGCAAAATAACCTTGTAGGTATCATACAATTCCATTACACATTTATTTGAAATACACTTAAAGTCGCATGCACAGTCGTGCCCAATTACAAGCACCGTGGGTTGGAATACTTTGCCTTTTAAGCATTGAAAGCTGCACGCAAGCAAGCGCGCTAACAAAAGATACTCAAATTTCTATGCCTTAAAATGCTCTTTCAGACTCTAGCAGAGTATTGTATCGTCCTTGCATTAAACAGTATCGCTTTGGCTTTATCGTTCTGTGTTGGAATCTCTAGTGGGTATAATGTTGCAGGGGCCCGAGGAATGATGCTGGCCCGTGATGATGTCAGCACTAATGTCATCACTGACGTCAATCTTCAATTCATCGGCCACCATTTTTGCGATGGATGTGTGGACCTACATCCGTCGTCGGGCTTCCGAATTAGAAGTCATGATCGTGGGGAGGTAAACAGTTCACTGATTCATATTCACATTGTATTTTACAGTTCTCTATTCTAGGACCTACTCAACATCAATGTCTGTCTAATTTGGAATGTACCCTGGAATAGACAACCGATATGAAGG
Source organism: Conus betulinus (assembly GCA_016801955.1). Lineage (NCBI taxonomy): Eukaryota > Metazoa > Mollusca > Gastropoda > Neogastropoda > Conidae > Conus > Conus betulinus. The sequence continues at coordinate 26,931 of JADBJO010021122.1, read as the reverse complement.
TTCATATTGTGGATGTTTTAGCGACTTCGGGGATGACTGAAGTCAGACATTTCTCTACAGTTCATTGAATACAGAAACTTCTGAAGCATCTTTATCGAAATCCAAGGTGTGGGAATACGGGCGTAGCGGCTAGATGAAAGAAACGTTTTCAATAAAATAAAGTCACCAACAAAACATGTCTCTGGTGGAAAAGTCATTTAAAATTATGTTTAAAACGTCCGAGCAGGTAAAAGGTGAAAAAAGGCACATCGTCCATTTCATATGATTGTACTACCAGCCATGTCTTCATTTACACAATTTATAGGATGCTATCTGAATACCATATCCTTGTCAAGCCCTGCAATAGTTTGCATGGTTATCAGTCCTCAGTCAATGGGAACTCCACCGAACAATTAGTTCACAACGCAGGTATATGAGAGTGTGTTGAAACGGGTACTTGCCTATCAAATCCTTTATTAGCCTTACCAGTGAGATGAGGATCATTAAATGTGACTGAAGCTTTTCTTTTCCATTTTCAATCATTTGTACCATGTCACTTCGTTAACCCTTAAAGGACTATGTGAACACAATTACGCAAAAACCATATATCACCTTGATGGTATCCCGAACAGCCTGTCCAGCCAAACGCAGGACAGTGCTAATGAGGAAATAACCAGCTGTGCTGAGACCTGGTGTTCAAAGCCAGAAAAAGACTTTCTTCTATTTTGTTCAGCCTGCAAGTTTCTGCAGTGGCCGATATTTTGTCCAGAAAAGTCTGCATGCAGCGCTAGTGGTCAGCCCCAAGTTTGCTCAGTTCATCCATGAGCAGTGCCCTGGATGTGGACAGCAGGAAGACGCTCCTTCCTTCATGAGAAAGTCAGTGCCCATGAAGCCAAGGTCACTGTGACCTATATGTACCTGCAAATCACCCGAGTTCTCCTTCACCCACCCTACAGTTCTGACCAAGCCCCACAGACTTCTGATTGTTCCCCTTTTGAAATAAAACCTGACTGCAGGGAGTTCTTAAGAAACCAGAGCTTGGAAAAGGTATGAAAACATTCTCACAGGTGGTAACATCAACATCTTGCTGTCATATTTCAATCAAACTATTTCTAAACATTTGCTGCTAGACTGAGAATCCCAAAACTCAATAAGGAGATAGAATATACATGAAGGATTCTGAAAATGTCGTGTATGGTAGATTGAACTTAAGTTGTTCTTTTTTAATAAGTGGCAGAGCTTGTAGATCATCGTTTACACATTCTGTAGAAGAATGAAGCGTTGAGAGTGGACAGGACTGATTGGCAAGGACTGAGACTGGCTGACATAAACACCTTCTGTAGGATGATCAACAATCAGGTGAGTGGGGGACACATGCCACGAGCGATCTAAAAAACGGAAAAAAAAATCGGGTTGCAAATGTTAACTGCTACGTTCATGTATACAGTGACCTAGCTTGTGACTGTAGTGGCTCCCAGTAACGTTCATAGTCACAGACATGGAGCGCAAATGTAGCAGTCGCCACTGCCCAACAATTATCACCTGTGAGCATGTTTTGATACCTTGATGGTGGTTATTTATGCAGTCCCCAACGGACTTTCTACACAGCTCTTCAATCAACGTCCGCTTCCCTTCAGTTTTTGCTCAGCTTTCTCAGTCCATCTTCCCTCTGCCTGTCCCTCGTCTCTTTCTTTGTTCCCTACCTTTTTGTTGCAGAATGTTTGTGGTGGTTCTGGTGGTCATCAGCATCATCTGGGTGCCCGTGTTGAAGGCTTCCCAGGGCAGTCAGCTGTTCGTCTACATCCAGGAGGTGTCCAGCTTTCTGCAGCCCCCCATCTGTGCCGTCTTTCTCCTGGCGCTCTTCTGGCCAAGGTTTAATGAGAAGGTGGGTTCGGATGGATTGTGTCGCTAGTGAGGGGCTGAATCTGTGCGTGTGCATGCATTGAAAGAATGTGAGGAGAAAGGACGGGATGGAAGAGGAAAATGGTGGAGGTGGAAAGAGGGGTAAGGGAAAGAAGGAGATCTGCAGTCTCTCTGTTTTCAACCAACAGACTTTCACTCAAGGAACTTTCAGTCTCTGCAATATTGTCTGATGCCTCCGCTTACACCCTCCCCCCCTCCTCCCCCCTCTCCACTCCGTATCCTGCACGGACTTTCTCATATCGATTTCTCCTTCGTAGAAATTCCACATCATATCATTTCACCCTGCCTTTCAGCCTGTGGACCGTCATATTTTGTACTATAAAAACACAGGGAAATCTAACCTGTTGTATTTGAACGTGTGGAGTTTCGGTTGTTAACTTTTAGACACATTGACTTTAAGCCTACAGTCTGTCAACCTGTGGACTATCATGTAGACTGTCAAAGCAGAGATAGTCAGCTCGTGGCCTTTTACCTGTGGCCTATCGTGACTCAAAACATGGACCGTCAGCCTATACCTTTCACCCCGTGGCTCGTCATGGTTGTAGACTTTCAACTCATGGGCTGTCAACCTGTAGCCTTTCACTCCGCGGCCTGCCGTGTTGTAGACTTTCAACTCATGGGCTGTCAACCTGTAGCCTTTCACTCCGCGGCCTGCCGTGTTGTAGACTTTCAACTCATGAGCTGTCAACCTGTAGCATTTCATTCGGGGCCTGCCGTGTTGCAGACTTTCAAAATCATGGGCTGTCAACCTGTAGCCTTTCACTCCGGGGCCTGTCATGTTGTAGACTTTACACATGAACCGACAGCCGGTAATCCTTCACCCTGTGGCCTTTCATGTAGTACGCTGAACGTGTGGACTATCAGCCAGTGGCCTTTCACCCCGTGACCTGTCATCTTGTTGACTCAACACGTGGACAGTCATCCTGTAGCCCTTTTCCCTATCACCTTAGGGCTGCTAGCGTATGGCTTGCATACTTACAGTTTGTATGAGGATCTGTGTGTGCGGCTGTGTATGATTGTGTGTGCGTGTGTGTATGTATGTACATATGTATGTATGATCAAATGCTTCTATCCCCACAGGGAGCTTTCGTGGCCCTGGTGATCGGCATGGCGTTGGGCCTGGTCCGCTTCGCCGTGCAGTACTCCTACACGGTGCCAGAGTGTGGAAGCGGACTGCCAGACCCCACGCCCTCCTTCGTCAAAGACGTCCACTACCTCTACTTCTCCGCCATCCTCTTCGGCATCACTCTTATGGTCGCAGCGTGCGTCACCCTCGTGACCAAACCTGTTGATCAGCGATGTGTGAGTTACCTGTTAGCGCCTGCAATAAAAACAATCATATCGTTAATGTTTTTCTGTCACAGTCCTACGGGGCATTTTAACTGCAATTTTTTCCCAAGAGGGCTAAGGGTGGGGGGGGGGGGAGGAGACAGAACGGATGGAGTGATGATGGTGGTAGTGAGGGGAGATGGTGATGGGGTTGGCGAAAAAGAGAGGGAGTGAAAGTGAGTGAGGGAAGAACGGGAAAACCTGAAAATGGGTATGTGCGCTCATGCGCGTACAGGTATGTCTGTTTGTTTCTAAAGCAGATCTGCAGAATAAGGTTTTCACTTGCCACATATCACGATGAGGGGGTCTTGGGTTTGTATGTTAAATTGTAGTCTGAGGACAGCACATTTGTCAGTCATTCGTTTGTTTCCTACTGCATATCAGACTGTCTGTCACTGTACAGTTTGCTTTTTGTGTGTTTATTTGTGTTTCACTTGCTTTCTGAAACGTTGCAGACTGTTGATTTTACAGTATGTTGCAACAGGAAATCTTTGGGAAGCTGTTTCTTGTGTCACAGCACAATGCAAACGGAGTGGCAGTATATATATTTACTTGTGCGATGATTGCAAGCATATATGCTTTTTTTTTGGAATGAGAATATTTTTGATGTCCTTTTCGGTCAGCTCGTGCCCACATTGTTTCTTTGGAATATTTAATACCAGCGTCTTTAGGGCTAGGTCAGTGTGAAACTGACACAGCAAAGGCGTAGATCGCCGGCTTTCGTACGGCCTGTGGATTAATAAAGGGAGTGATACAATCGTAAAGAATTGTAGCCTTTTTTCCGGCTAGTTTCTCCGATGATTGTATAAAATGTGTTCATGATCAATACACAATCTCATATCCATCTTCACACGGGTCTGATCTGCTCCAAATTAGGCAATGGCTGTGTTATCTATGATTCTGCCGATCTTTCTACCCAAATACTCTAGATTTCATGCACCATCATGGGCTTCGTTTTGTTCAGGTGCGTCTAAATGATTTTGCTGGAGCGCTCTGCGGCTTTTTTTGTTTTGGTTTTTCGTATGTCCTTTTCTTGTATGACACTTTATGTAAACACAGCTTACCAGGGTCATGAGATGGGCAATATGTGGTGACGTGTTTCGCGTTTGAGCTATTCTGTGTGCTGATATCCATATAGTTCAGGTTTAAATGAGTTGGTCCACCTACTCGCTAGATTGTACTGTCATGGTGGGGATCTCCTGTCATCAACAGACGCTCATTTTTTTAAAATCTAATTTTCACGATTTGAAAAGCTATTTATGTGTAAGGAAGTTTAGCAGGGGGTGTACTGTCTCACTATGTGTATAGGAAGTTTAGCAGGGGATGTACTGTCTCACTATGTATAGGAAATTTAGCAGGGGGTGTACTGTCTCACTATATGTATAGGAAGTTTAGCAGGGGGCGTACTGTCTCACTATGTGTGTAGGAGTTTAGCAGGGGGCGTACTGTCCTCACTATATGTTAGGAAGTTAGCAGGGGGCGTACTGTCTCACTATGTGTATAGGAAGTTTAGCAGGGGGCGTTACTGTTCCACTGCCAGGGGCGTATGTCTCACTATAGTAGGAAGTTTAGCAGGGATGTACTGTCTCACTATGTGTATAGGAAGTTTAGCAGGGGATGTACTGTCTCACTATGTGTATAGGAAGTTTAGCAGGGGATGTACTGTCTCATATGTGTATAGGAAGGTTTAGCAGGGGATGTACTGTCTCACTATGTGTATAGGAAGTTTAGCAGGGGGGTACTGTCTCACTATGTTTTTACTATGCGCGGCAGTGCATGGTCTCCTGGGGGGGGGGGGGGGTGACCAGACATTAATGATACCTGGCACTGGGACTGCGGTGAGACGAGGCTGGATTTTCTTTATAGAGAATTGTACGGATGGTCAGCCTGGGAGTCTTAGATAGATTGGAGGGGGTATTCGAGACTAGGACATAAAAGCTTTTAGTTGCCAAAATAAGCTTACACAGTGTCTGCACAATCCGTTCCTTCCTCGACAGATCCAGCGGCTAACATGGTGGTCCCGTCACAGCAAGGAGCCTTGCTGGGATATCAACGAATGGTCACGTGACCCGGAAGCTTACGTCGCCAAGATGGCGGCTGCGCAGAAAGACCCCGGAGACGCATTGTGTGACGACACGAGCTTCGTCGAGCAAAGTGCAAATAACGGCGACGTGGTATTAGCTGGGAACAGCAGCGAGGGCGGTGAGGTGGAACGGATGGTGAAGCCGGCAGAAGAGGAGGAAGAGTCGTGCGATGTGGCGGGACCAGGGAGCCAGTGGGTCAAAGGCAGCCGAGGCACAGGCCCATGAAATTAGAAGTGTGGTGATTCAGGAAGACACGGCGCATAGAAAGGGTAGGCTTGATTCACGGTTTCCACACTATCGCGGATGCTTAGCTGCCACCATGTCTGTATGTCGGTCAGTCGGTTTTCCGGTGTTTCTCTTTGTCTGTCTCTTTGTCAGCAATCTAAAGTGAACTGTGCCTGTTTTGAATTCAAGTGTGTGTGTGTGTGTGTGTGTGTGTGTGTGTGCATGTGTGTGTGTGTGTGTGTGTGTGTGGTGTGTGTGTGTGTGTGTGTGTGTGTGTGCGCATGCAAATTGGTGTGTGTGTGTGTGTGTGTGTGTGTGTGTGTGTGTGTGTGTGTGTGTGTGGTGTGTGATGGGGCTGGTATGCGTGCATGTCAGTGAGAATGTCACCCCAACACACCACACACCCACACACACACACACACACACACACACCACAACACACCAATTTGCATGCGCACACACACACACACACCACACACACACACACACACACACCACACACACACACACACATGCACACACACACACACACACACACACACACACACTTGAATTCAAAACAGGCACAGTTCACTTTAGATTGGACAAAGAGACAGACAAAGAGAAACACACACGAAAACAGACTGACCCCGACATACAGACATGGTGGAAGCTAAGCATCCGCGATATGTTGGAAACCGTGAATCAAGCCTACCCTTTCTATGCGCCGTGTCTCCTGAATCACCACAGCTTCTAATTTCATGGCCCTGTGCCTCGGCTGCCTTTGACCACTGGCTCCCTGGTCCACGCACATCGCACGACTCTTCCTCCTCTCTGCCGGCTTCACCATCCGTTCCACCTCACCGCCCTCGCTGCTGTTCCCAGCTAATACCACGTCGCCGGTATTTGCACTTTGCTCGACGAAGCTCGTGTCGTCACACAATGCGTCTCCGGGGTCTTTCTGCGCAGCCGCCATCTTGGCGACGTAAGCTTCCGGGGTCACGTGACCATTCGTTGATATTCCCAGCAAGGCTCCTTGCTGTGACGGGACCACCATGTTAGCCGCTGGATCTGTCGAGGAAGGAACGGATTGGCAGACCACTGTGTAAGCTTATTTTGGCAAACTAAAAGCTTTTATGTCCTAGTCTCGAAGACCCCCTCCAAATCTATCTAAGACTCCAGGGCTGACCCTCCGTACAAATTAGCTTCTCTATAAGAAAATATCCAGCCTCGTCTCACCGCAGTCCCAGTGCCAGGTATCATTAATGTCTGGTCACCCCCCCCCCCCCCCCAGGAGACCATGCACTGCCGCATAGTAAAAACATAGTGAGGACAGTACGCCCCTGCTAAACTTCCTATACACATAGTGAGACAGTACATCCCCGCCTAAACTTCCTATACAAATAGTGAGACAGTACATCCCCTGCTAAACTTCCTATAGGCACATAGTGAGACAGTACATCCCCTGCTAAACTTCCTATACACATAGTGAGACAGTACATCCCCTGCTAAACTTCCTATACATATAGTGAGACAGTACGCCCCCTGCTAACACTTCCTATACACATAGTGAGACAGTACGCCCCCTGCTAAAACATTCCTATAACATATAGTGAGACAGTACGCCCCCTGCTAAACTTCCTACACACATAGTGAGACAGTACGCCCATGCTAAAACTTCCTATACATATAGTGAGACAGTACACCCCCTGCTAAATTTCCTATACACATAGTGAGACAGTACATCCCCTGCTAAACTTCCTATACACATAGTGAGACAGTACACCCCCTGCTAAACTTCCTATACACATAAATAGCTTTTCAATCGGTGAAATTAGATTTTAAAAAAATGAGCGTCTGTTGATGACAGGAGATCCCCACTCATGGACAGTACAATCTAGCGCGTAGGTGGACAACCAATCATAAAACCTGAACTATATGGATATCAGCACACAGAATAGCTCAAACGCGAGAACCACACGTCACCACATATGTGCCCATCAGTCATGACCTGGTAAGCTGTGTTTACATAAAGTGTCATTACCAGAAAAGGGACATACGAAAAAACAAACAAAAAAAAAGCCGCAGAGCGCTCTCAGCAAAATCATTTAGAGACGCACCTGAACAACGAAGCCCATGATGGTGCATGAAATCTAGAGTATTTGGGTAGAAAGATCGTGCAGAATCATAGATAACACAGCCATTGCCTAATTTGGAGCAGATCAGCCCCCGTGTGAAGAGATGGATATGAGATTGTGTATTGATCATGATGAACACATTTTTATACAATCATCGGAGAAACTAGGCCGGAAAAAAAAGGCGTACAAAATCTTACGATTGTATCACTCCCCTTTATTCCAATGCCACAGGCCGTACGAAAGCCGGCGATCTACGCCTTGCTGGTGTCAGTTTCACACTGACCTAGCCCTAAAGACGCCTGTATTATATTCCAAAGAAACAAGTGTGGGCACGAGCTGACCGAAAAGGACATCAAAAAATATTCTCATGCAAAAAAAAAAGTCGCACAAACTTCGCAGCATATATGCTTGCAATCATCGCACAAAGTAAAAGCTATATATACGGCCACTCACCTGTTTGCATTGTGCTGGTGACACAAGAAACCACGTTCCCCAAATGTGAGAATTTCTGTTGCAACATACTGTAAAATCAAAACAGTCTGCAACAACGTTTCAGAAAAGCAAAGTGAAACACAAATAAACACACAAAAAAGGCAAAACTGTACAGACCCACAGACAGTCTGATATGCAGTAGGAAACAAACGACCATGACAACGCAAATGTTAGCCATGTCCTCAGACTACAATTAACATACAAACCCAAGACCCCCTCATCGTGATATGTGGCAAGTGAAACCTTATTCTGCAGATCTGCTTTAGAAACAAACAGACATACCTGTACGCGCATGAGCGCACACATACCCATTTTCAGGTTTTCCCGTTTTCCCTCACTCACTTTCACTCCCTCTCTTTTTCGCCAACCCATCACCATCTCCCTCACTACCACCATCATCACTCCAATCGTTCTGTGTCTCCTCCCCCCCCCCCACCCTTAGCCCTCTTGGGAAAAAATTGCAGTTAAAATGCCCCGTAGGACTGTGACAGAAAACATTAACGATATGATTGTTTTTCATTGCAGGCGCTAAACAGGTAACCTCACACATCGCTGATCAACAGGTTTGGTCACGAGGGGTGACGCACGCTGCGACCATAAGAGTGATGCCGAAGAGGATGGCGGAGAAAGTAGAGGTAGTGGACGTCTTTGACGAAGGAGGGGCGTGGGGTCTCTGGCAGTCCGCTTCACACTCTGGCACCGTGTAGGAGTACTGCACGGCGAAGCGGACCAGGCCCAACGCCATGCCGATCACCAGGGCCACGAAAGCTCCCTGTGGGGATAGAAGCATTTGATCATACATACATATGTACATACATACACACACGCACACACAATCATACACAGCCGCACACACAGATCCTCATACAAACTGTAAGTATGCAAGCCATACGCTAGCAGCCCTAAAGGTGATAGGGAAAAGGGCTACAGGATGACTGTCCACGTGTTGAGTCAACAAGATGACAGGTCACGGGGTGAAAGGCCACTGGACTGATAGTCCACACGTTCAAGCGTACTACATGAAAGGCCACAGGGTGAAGGATTACCGGCTGTCGGTTCATGTGTAAAGTCTACAACATGACAGGCCCCGGAGTGAAAGGCTACAGGTTGACAGCCCATGATTTTTGAAAGTCTGCAAACACGGCAGGCCCCGGAATGAAATGCTACAGGTTGACAGCTCATGAGTTGAAAGTCTACAACACGGCAGGCCGCGGAGAAGTGAAAGGCTACAGGTTGACAGCCCATGAGTTGAAAGTGTCTACAACACGGCAGGCCGCGGAGTGAAAGGCTACAGGTTGACAGCCCATGAGTTGAAAGTCTACAACATGACGAGCCACGGGGGAAAGGTATAGGCTGACGGTCCATGTTTTGAGTCACGATAGGCCACAGGTAAAAGGCCACGAGCTGACTATCTCTGCTTTGACAGTCTACATGATAGTCCACAGGTTGACAGACTGTAGGCTTAAAGTCAATGTGTCTAAAGTTAACAACCGAAACTCCACACGTTCAAATACAACAGGTTAGATTTCCCTGTGTTTTATAGTACAAAATATGACGGGTCCACAGGCTGAAAGGCAGGGTGAAATGATATGATGTGAAATTCTACGAAGGAGAAATCGATATGAGAAAGTCCGTGCAGGATACGGAGTGGAGAGGGGGGAGGAGGGGGGGAGGGTGTAAAGCGGAGGCATCAGACAATATTGCAGAGACTGAAAGTTCCTTGAGTGAAAGTCTGTTGGTTGAAAACAGAGAGACTGCAGATCTCCTTCTTTCCCTTACCCCTCTTTCCACCTCCACCATTTTCCTCTTCCATTCCCGTCCTTTCTCCTCACATTCTTTCAATGCATGCACACGCACAGATTCAGCCTCACTAGCGACACAATCCATCCGAACCCACCTTCTCATTAAACCTTGGCCAGAAGAGCGCCAGGAGAGAAAGACGGCACAGATGGGGGGCTGCAGAAAGCTGGACACCTCCTGGATGTAGACGAACAGCTGACTGCCCTGGGAAGCCTTCAAACGGGCACCCAGATGATGCTGATGACCACCAGAACCACCACAAACATTCTGCAACAAAAAGGTAAGGGAACAAAGAAAGAGACGAGGGGACAGGCAGAGGGAAGATGGAGACTGAGAAAGCTGAGCAAAAAACTGAAGGGGAAGCGGACGTTGATTGAAGAGCTGTGTAGAAAGCCGTTGGGGACTGCATAAATAACCAACACCATCAAGGTATCAAAACACATGCTCACAGTGGAGGTGATAATTGTTGGGCAGTGGCGACTGCTACATTTGCGCTCCATGTCTGTGGACTATGAACGTTACTGGGAGCCACTACAGTCACAAGGCTAGTCACTGTATACATGAACGTAGCAGTTAAACATTTGCAACCCGATTTTTTTACCGTTTTTAGATCGCTCGTGGCATGTGTCCCCCACTCACCTGATGTTGATCATCCTACAGAAGGTGTTATGTCAGCCAGTCTCAGTCCTTGCCAATCAGTCCTGTCACTCTCAACGCTTCATTCTTCTACAGAATGTGTAAACGATGATCTACAAGCTCTGCCACTTATTAAAAAAAAAAGAACAAACTTAAAGTTCAATCTACCATACACGACATTTTCAGAATCCTTCATGTATATTCTATCTCCTTATTGAGTTTTGGGTTCTCAGTCTAGCAGCAAATGTTTAGAAATAGTTTGATTGAAATATGACAGCAAGATGTTTATGTTACCACCTGTGAGAATGTTTTCATACCTTTCCCAAGCTCTGGTTTCTTAAGAACTCCCTGCCAGTCAGGTTTTATTTCAAAAGGGGGAACAATCAGAAGTCTGTGGGGCTTGGTCAGAACTGTAGGGTGGGTGAAGGAGAGAACTCGGGTGATTTGCAGGTACATATAGGTCACAGTGACCTTGGCTTCATGGGGCACTGACTTTCTCATGAAGGAAGGAGCGTCTTCCTGCTGTCCACATCCAGGCACTGCTCATGGATGAACTGAGCAAACTTGGGGCTGACCACTAGCGCTGCATGCAGACTTTTCTGGACAAAATATCGGCCACTGCAGAAACTGCAGGCTGAACAAAATAGAAGAAAGTCTTTTCTGGCTTTGAACACCAGGTCTCAGCACAGCTGGTTATTTCCTCATTAGCACTGTCCTGCGTTTGGCTGGACAGGCTGTTCGGGATACCATCAAGGTGATATATGGTTTTTGCGTAATTGTGTCACATAGTCCTTTTAAGGGTTAACGAAGTGACATGGTACAAATGATTGAAAATGGAAAAGAAAAGCTTCAGTCACATTTAATGATCCTCATCTCACTGGTAAGGCTAAATAAAGGATTTGATAGGCAAGTACCAGTTTCAACACACTCTCATATACCTGCGTTGTGAACTAATTGTTCGGTGGAGTTCCCATTGACTGAGGACTGATAAACCATGCAAACTATTGCAGGGCTTGACAAGGATATGGTATTCAGATAGCATCCTATAAAATTGTGTAAATGAAGACATGGCTGGTAGTACAATCAATATGAAATGGACGATGTGCCTTTTTCACCTTTTACCTGCTCGGACGTTTAAAACATAATTTTAAATGACTTTTCCACCAGAGACATGTTTTGTTGGTGACTTTATTTTATTGAAAACGTTTCTTTCAATCTAGCCGCTACGCCCGTATTCCAACACCTTGGATTTCGATAAAGATGCTTCAGAAGTTTCTGTATTCAATGAACTGTAGAGAAAATGTCTGACTTCAGTCATCATCCCCGAAGTCGCTAAACATCCACAA
>JADBJO010021121.1:0-30117 GCA_016801955.1 Conus betulinus | reverse complement strand
ACATTTTAATTTTCAAGGGAGCAGTCTATTTTTGAAAGCTTTGTTTTGTGGGCTTCTGGTTGTATTTGTTATGTAGGGAGCGGTGTATTTAGAAGGCTTTTGATTTGAGGACTTATGTTGTGGATGCTTCATAAGTTATTTGTTGTGAGTGCTGTTGTTTTGGACTTCTTGTCTGGACATGTTCTAAAGTTGATATATTATATTTTGAAAACTGTTGTTTAAAGGACTTGTGGTTCACTTATAAGTTATCATTGGCTTGGAATCTCTGGCACAGGACATGTTCTAAAGTGGCATAATTTGAAGGCTTGTGGTTAAGGGACTCTTGGTTTTGAGAAGTTGTAAGCGAAGTATTTTGGAGTTTATTGTCTGGGGGGCTTTTGGTTTAGAAATGTAAATGGTGTACCCTGAAGGCTGTTTTTTTTTTTTTTTTTTTTTTTTTTTTTGATTATTGATTCTTGCTTTAGATACATTGTTAAGTTATTGGCTAGGAATCTCTTGCATAGTACATGTTATAAAGTGGGGGGTAGTTTGAAGGCTTGTGGTTAAGGCATGCTTGGTTTAGACAAGTTATAAACCAAGTATTTGGGAGGCTGTACCCTGAGGCACTTTTGGTTTAGACATGTTGTCAAGGTGTAACATGAAGATTTTCTTCTTTTTTTTATCAGTTCTTGCTTTAGACATATTGCAAATGGTGTATTGTGAAGTCTTTCAGTGTAAGGGATGCCAGGGTTGGACAGGTCAGGTAAGTGGTGTATTGTGAAGTCTTTCAGTGTAAGAGATGGCAGGGTTGGACAGGTCAGGTAAGTGGTGTATTGTGAAGTCTTTCAGTGTAAGGGATGCCAGGGTTGGACAGGTCAGGTAAGTGGTGTATTGTGAAGTCTTTCAGTGTAAGGGATGGCAGGGTTGGACAGGTCAGGTACGTGGTGTATTGTGAAGTCTTTCAGTGTAAGGGATGGCACGGTTGGACAGGTCAGGTGAGTGGTGTATTGTGAAGTCTTTCAGTGTAAGAGATGGCAGGGTTGGACAGGTCAGGTGAGTGGTGTATTGTGAAGTCTTTCAGTGTAAAGGGATGGCAGGGTTGGACAGGTCAGGTAAGTGGTGTATTGTGAAGTCTTTCAGTGTAAGGGATGGCACGGTTGGACAGGTCAGGTGAGTGGTGTATTGTGAAGTCTTTCAGTGTAAGATATGGCAGGGTTGGACAGGTCAGGTGAGTGGTGTATTGTGAAGTCTTTCAGCGTAAGGGATGGCAGGGTTGGACAGGTCAGGTGAGTGGTGTATTGTGAAGTCTTTCAGTGTAAGGGATGGCAGGGTTGGACAGGTCAGGTAAGTGGTGTATTGTGAAGTCTTTCAGTGTAAGGGATGCGTGGGTTGGACAGGTCAGGTGAGTGGTGTATTGTGAAGTCTTTCAGTGTAAGGGATGGCAGGGTTGGACAGGTCAGGTGAGTGGTGTATTGTGAAGTCTTTCAGTGTAAGGGATGGCAGGGTTGGACAGGTCAGGTGAGTGGTGTATTGTGAAGTCTTTCAGTGTAAGGGATGGCAGGGTTGGGACAGGTCAGGTGAGTGGTGTATTGTGAAGTCTTTCAGTGTAAGGGATGGCAGGGTTGGACAGGTCAGGTGAGTGGTGTATTGTGAAGTCTTTCAGTGTAAGGGATGGACAGGGTTGGACAGGTTGGTAAGTGGTGTGTATTGTGAAGTCTTTCAGTGTAAGGGATGGCAGGGTTGGACAGGTCAGGTGAGTGGTGTATTGTGAAGTCTTTCAGTGTAAGGGATGCCAGGGTTGGACAGGTTTGGTAAGTGGTGTATTGTGAAGTCTTTCAGTGTAAGGGATGCCAGGGTTGGACAGGTTTGGTAAGTGGTGTATTGTGAAGTCTTTCAGTGTAAGGGATGGCAGGGTTGGACAGGTTTGGTAAGTGGTGTATTGTGAAGTCTTTCAGTGTAAGGGATGCAGGGTTGGACAGGTTTGGTAAGTGGTGTATTGTGAAGTGATTGTGAAGTGTTGGTTAGGGGGACTCCTGCACAGTTCACCTGAAGATCACTCCCCAGGAAGGGTCAGCACGTCAGCGTTGAGGGTGTATTGACGTCCCCATCCTGATCTTCCCGCCCAGAAACTGTCCTCCATCACCCCTGGGACCTCACCCACGCAGCAGGTTAGGCCCACGCTGCATCTATGCTGTGAATCTGCTGTGAAAGTGGTGTACGTGAAACAGTATGGTGTTGATATTTTACTGTATGATCATAGTTTATAAGGTTTTTCCACCAACTGAAATAGTATGGTGTTGATATTTTGCTGTATGATCATAGTTTGTAAGGTTTTCCACAAGGACCAGTAGCTATGGAACTTGTAACCATTAACACAAACAGATTCCTGCTGATAGTTGGACCTTTTTTTTTTCTTTTTTTTTTTTTTTTTTATGAGATTCCCTTAATCAAAAAAGAATAATCCTGTTTAAAAATAAGAAGTTCAATGGAACCTGTAGAAATCTTATAAAAAATATGGTCCTACATCAGAAGACTTAAGAAAGTTAGTTTGAAGGTTTTGTCTTGTGTACTACTAATGGGAGAGAGAGAAAAGTGCTCCACAGAATCAGGGATAGAATGCACACTGAGTTGATAACAGAGTTTTGCGTATGATGACTTGGCATGAACAGACAATGGCATTGTGGACACCTTCACTTCCTGTGTGTACGATGTTGTCAGAGGATTCACATGGAGTTGATATCAGAGTTAGCGTCTGATGACTTGGCATGAAACAGAGACATTGTGGACACATTCATTTCCTGTGTATACGGTGTTGTCAGGCTCTGAGTCCTCTGTCCAATCAGCATGAATCATTGTCCTGGTCTTTAAAGGGAGGGAATCTAACTTGGAGGTTTGACTGTAGCAGCATTAGTGTGTGTGTGTGTGTGTTTGTGTGTGTGTGTGTGTGTGTGTGTGTGTGAGAGAGAGAGAGAGAGAGAGAGAGAGAGAGAGAGAGAGATTACGAGACTGTGTGTGTGTGCTGTGTGTGTGTGTGTGTGTGTGTGTGTGTGTGTGTGTGTGTGTGTGTGTGAGATTCATTTTAAAAAACAAACTTGCAGATATTTGTTTTAAACTATTTCTGTAAAACACATTTTTAAGTTTAAAAAAACAACAACAAAAAAAAAACAGAATATGCAGAAAAAAGGAGAGGGGGGAAGGACAGAGAGAGATAGAAAGAGGGGGTAATGTATGTGGTTTAGCAGTCATAAATAAAAGTTGGTCACATTACACATTATTTATTCCCCATTTTGTATGTGTGTGTGTTTGGTTGGTTTGTAGACAAGGCATTACTGCATTTGAGAAAAGGGATCAGCTCCTGGTGCACAACATGAACACTGGCGTTCCAGCAGCCCAGCTTCAGTGAAGGCGCTCTGTTTGTGTTAGCATTGTGGTAGAGAGGCCTTCATGTTCTCCAGTACTGTGTTTCTTACATTGTGGTAGAGAGGCCTTTATACACTCAGTCCTGTGTGTCAGCATTGTGATAGAGAGGCCTTCATACACTCCAGTCCTGTGTGTCTTACATTGTGGTAGAGAGGCCTTCATGTTCTCCAGTCCTGTGTGTCTTACATTGTGGTAGAGAGGCCTTCATGTTCTCCAGTCCTGTGTGTCTTACATTGTGGTAGAGAGGCCTTCATACACTCCAGTCCTGTGTGTCTTACATCGTGGTAGAGAGGCCTTCATACACTCCAGTCCTGTGTGTCTTACATCGTGGTAGAGAGGCCTTTATACACTCCAGTCCTGTGTGTCTTACATCGTGGTAGAGAGGCCTTCATACACTCCAGTCCTGTGTGTCTTACATCGTGGTAGAGAGGCCTTCATACACTCCAGTCCTGTGTCTTACATCGTGGTAGAGAGGTCTCATACACTCCAGTCCTGTGTGTCTTACATCGTGGTAGAGAGGCCTTCATACACTCCAGTCCTGTGTGTCTTACACTGTGGTAGAGAGGCCTTCATACACTCCAGTCCTGTGTGTCTTACATTGTGGGTAGAGAGGCCTTCATACGCTCCAGTCCTGTGTGTCTTACATTGTGGTAGAGAGGCCTTCATACACTCCAGTCCTGTGTGTCTTACACTGTGGTAGAGAGGCCTTCATACACTCCAGTCCTGTGTGTCTTACATTGTGGTAGAGAGGCCTTCATACGCTCCCGTCCTGTGTGTCTTGTCTTACATTGTGGTAGAGAGGCCTTCATACGCTCCAGTCCTGTGTGTCTTACATTGTGATAGAGAGGCCTTCATACGCTCCAGTCCTGTGTGTCTTACACTGTGGTAGAGAGGCCTTCATACGCTCCAGTCCTGTGTGTCTTACATTGTGGTAGAGAGGCCTTCATACGCTCCAGTCCTGTGTGTCTTACATTGTGGTAGAGAGGCCTCCAGTCCTGTGTGTCTTACATTGTGGTAGAGAGGCCTTTATACACTCCAGTCCTGTGTGTCTTACATTGTGGTAGAGAGGCCTTCATACACTCCAGTCCTGTGTATCTCTTACATTGTGGTAGAGAGGCCTTCATACACTCCAGTCCTGTGTGTCTTACATTGTGGTAGAGAGGCCTTCATACACTCCAGTCCTGTGTGTCTTACACTGTGGTAGAGAGGCCTTTATACACTCCAGTCCTGAGTGTCTTACATTGTGGTAGAGAGGCCTTCATACACTCCAGTCCTGTGTGTCTTACACTGTGGTAGAGAGGCCTTCATACACTCCAGTCCTGCTTGTGTCTTTGCAGGCAAAGTGAAGTGTAATGAGGTTTCTGTCGCTCTGTGCAGATTCTTCATCATGTGGATGAGGCAAGGTGAAGTGTAATGAGGTTTCTGTCGCTCTGTGCAGATTCTTCATCATGTGGATGAGGCAAGGTGAAGTGTAATGAGGTTTCTGTCGCTCTGTGCAGATTGTTCATCGTGTGGATGAGGCAAGGTGAAGTGTAATGAGGTTTCTGTCGCTCTGTGCAGATTGTTCATCGTGTGGATGAGGCAAGGTGAAGTGTAATGAGGGTTCTGTCGCTCTGTGCAGATTCTTCATCATGTGGATGAGGCAAAGTGAAGTGTATATGAGGTTTCTGTCGCTCTGTGCAGATTCTTCATCATGTGGATGAGGCAAGGTGAAGTGTAATGAGGTTTCTGTCGCTCTGTGCAGATTCTCCATCATGTGGATGAGGCAAGGTGAAGTGTAATGAGGTTTCTGTCGCTCTGTGCAGACTCTTCATCATGTGGATGAGGCAAGGTGAAGTGTAATGAGGTTTCTGTCGCTCTGTGCAGATTCTTCATCATGTGGATGAGGCAAAGTGAAGTGTAATGAGGGTTTCTGTCGCTCTGTGCAGATTCTTCATCATGTGGATGGAACAGCTCACGTGGTGAAGATTGCCGCAGAGGCTGATGTGGATATCAACCTTGTCAAGGCATGTCTGCAGAATCTGCTGTGAGTTCTTTTGATTGGTTGATTTTCTTTTTAGCTTATTTGCTTGGTTGATATTTATTGATCTGTTCTTTTTTTTTAGGAGAGGGAAGCTGCTGTAGGCTGCTGATTTTTGTTAGTCTGAGTTTCATTTCATCAGGACGTCTTACACGCATCATGTGGATGAGGCAGACAAGCAGACTCATCCATGAACCCTGTCCACTTCATATGCTAGGCTGTGCAGCTGAATCAAGTGAATGGATAAAGAAATACTCAGATGATTTAGTGACTGATTTACTGAAAATGATAACAGAAATGTTTAGAAAAAAAAGGAGAGTTATGAGATACTCGAGTAATCTGACTTAGTGGCTACCTGACCTATCCAGACAGTAGCTTGAAAAGGCTTTCTTTCTGTTAATGTAGTTTTACTATTATGATGTTATTATGGACACGTATGCATGTTAAAAGAATATTGATTGTCTTTTCTTTGTCTAATCTGGACTCGTGTGCACGTTAAAGAAAAGTGTTGATTGTCCTCTGTCCAAGCCACCCTGCCTTCTCAGAGTTTTACTCCCTTGCTGGTCATTCCGACCCCTTCCCTCAACACCCCCCATGTTTGTCCTGTCATGGCCCCACTGCTGTAGTGCCCAGTTGACCTGTCTTTGCCTCACTGCTGTAGCGCCCAGGGAATGATCAGAATGAAGTTGACCTGTCTTTGCCTCACTGCTGTAGTGCCCAGGGAATGATCAGAATGAAGTTGTCCTGTCATTGCCCCACTGCTGTAGTGCCCAGGGAATGATCAGAATGAAGTTGTCCTGTCATTGCCCCATGCTGTAGTGCCCAGGGAATGATCAGAATCAAGTTGTCCTGTCATTTGTCCCACTACTGTGGTGCCCAGTTGTCCTGTCATTGCCCCACTACTGTAGTGCCCAGGAATGATCAGAATCAAGTTGTCCTGTCATTGTCCCACTACTGTGGTGCCCAGTTGTCCTGTCATTGCCCCACTGCTGTAGTGCCCAGGGAATGATCAGAATCAGCTATCCTGTCATTGCCCACCCACTGTAGTGCCCAGTTGTCCTGTCATTGCCCCACTACTGTAGTGCCCAGTTGTCCTGTCATTGCCCCACTACTGTAGTGCCCAGGGAATGATCAGAATGAAGTTGTCCTGTCATGGCCTCACTGCTGTAGTGCCCAGGGAATGATCAGAATGAAGTTGTCCTGTCATGGCCTCACTGCTGTAGTGCCCAGGGAATGATCAGAATCAGCTGTCCTGTCATCGCCCCACTGCTGTAGTGCCCAGGGAATGATCAGAATGAAATTGTCCTGTCATTGCCCCACTGCTGTAGTGCCCAGGGAATGATCAGAATCATCAAGTTGTCCTGTCATTGCCCCACTGCTGTAGTGCCCAGTTGTTCCTGTCATTGCCCCACTGCTGTAGTGCCCAGTTGTCCTGTCATTACCCCACTGCTGTAGTGCCCAGGGAATGATCAGAATGAAGTTGTCCTGTCATCACCTCACTACTGTAGTGCCCAGGGAATGATCAGAATGAAGTTGTCCTGTCATTGTCCCACTGCTGTAGTGCCCAGGGAATGATCAGAATCAAGTTGTCCTGTCATCGCCTCACTGCTGTACTGCCCAGGGAATGATCAGAATGAAATTGTCCTGTCATTGCCCCACTGCTGTAGTGCCCAGGGAATGATCAGAATCAAGTTGTCCTGTCATTGTCTCACTACTGTAGTGCCCAGGGAATGATCAGAATCATCACATTGTCCTGTCATTGCCCCACTACTGTAGTGCCCAGGGAATGATCAGAATCAGTTGTCATGAAGCAAGCCCCATGAGGAGACCAGCATTGCTGCTGACTCACTTTGGCTGTGCCTGTGTGAGCCAGCTTCTTCATGACACCCTCTAGTAAGTCCCATACAGTAATTCATGTCGCATTTGCCAGTGAGCAATACCTGTCAAAGTACATGGAAAACAAATCCTGTACTGAAGACAAGTACAGTAAACTTGTTTAACAGATATTTCGACTGCGGTGAGATGATGGGGGTGGCAACAATTTGTTGATGTAGAAGCCGTTGAACATCTAAGACAGATTCCAAAATGTGTAAACCCCAAATAACATGTACATACTGACTACCACCTCATCAAAAGCTTTTTTGGTTTGTGTTTTTGTGAAATTTGCAATTTTTTTCCCTCCTACCCATCTTGGTTTTCTACTTTTCAAGTAAGGTACTAGTCGTTTTGATATTTACAAAACATTGGATCCTTTCGCTACACATTAATAAAATCATGTGTGACTTAGCTTCATTTTTGTCAAAGCAGGCATTTGAATATTTTCAGACAAAGACTTTAAACCCTGTCAATGTTGGTTCAAGAGAAATAAGGACCTGAGGGGAAAATGCAGCTATGTTCATACCTTTGAAACACATCCATTATATTACTGAAAATTGAGGTTCCCATTTCTGAGTAGTACTTTGAGGCTTTGACAGATCTGAGGTCCTCAGGCTAATGAAATGTTGATTTGGTATGGTGCCTCTGCGTTCTTTGTGAGGTCTGTGTACATGTTTTTGTTCAACATTGAAAAGATTACTGGGGAGGTGCAGTGGAAATAAAGTGGACGCATGGGAAAAGAAACAGGCGTCAAAACTTGTAAGCCTTGCTTATTCATGCAATCATCTTGCTTTTACTATTTGAGGTACTTCAACGTTAATACAAATGGTGTCAGTTTTTCAGGTTAGTTTTCTGTTTAAAAAAATGTTATCGGTAAATTATAAATTTCTGTGTGTGTGTGTGTGTGTGTGTGTGTGTGTGTGTGTGTGTGTGTGTGGTGTGTGTGTGGGGTGTGTATGTGCATGGATGAGCTTGTGGCAGAAAGCATGCATATATTTTTTTGTGTTTCTCTGTGGTTGATGTAGTTAGGTAAATTCTTGATATAGACAAGAATTGCAAAGAAAAAAGCTCATTGTGCAAGAGTGAGGTTCTTTGTGTGTAGAAGAAATATTAACGCTTTGGCTACTGCCAGTTATTGATGTTGACAGTGTGGCGAGGTGGTGTTTTGACTCTTGTCAGTGTATAGAGAGATTGCCAAAGAAAAAGGATCATAATCGTAATGCTGTCACTGTACAGAAATAGAGGAAGAGCACCCTGGGCCGTGTGCCTTTCACAGACCTTTCTTGAAGCATGTACTGTGGGTGTAAGCATCCCAGTTTGTGTCATGAGTGACTTTGGGTGTCATTGAAGGAGAGGTTGAGTTAAGGATTTTTAGTACATTCAAGTGAAGAGCATAAACAGAACATGTCTTCAAATTTTACTGAACAGCTGTAAAGTGAATTTCATACAGGCGAAGAGAGGACATTGGGGAACTGATTTTTGAGAAGGATCTAATATGGATTAATACAGGGAAGTGTAAACCTGGACAGAGCTCACTGTCCAGCCAGTCTGGGTTTTTTTATATATATATATATTGCAGGCAAGCAGAGGCCTCTTAGCAAACAACACAACTTCTTGGCAGACCAGAAGGGAAAGGGTTAAGAAAATAGAGGGATAGTGTGTGTGTATGTGTGTGTGTGTGTGCGCGCGCGTGCCCACCACTCATGCAAATGTAATTGTATAATCATAAACTCATTTACTTTCAGACTTTATACTCATTTTTTGTTGTTTTCACCTGCACACACCAACATCCATACTTTGTTGTTGTACATGTTTTCAGTACTGCAGTGTGTATACCTGCACACCAGACATCCATACTTTGTTGTATTGTTTTTCAGTACTGTAATGTGTACACCTGTACACCAGACATCCATACTTTGTTGTATTGTTTTCAGTACTGCAATGGCACACCTGCAAACCAGACATCCATACTTTGTTGTATTGTTTTCAGTACTGCAATGTGTACACCTATACACCAGACATCCATACTTTGTTGTATGTGTTTTCAGTATTGCAATGTGTACACCTGTACACCAGACATCCATACTTTGTTTGCCAGCAAGGAGCTGCAGGAGGAATGTATACATTACGTCGCCGAAATGGTCAGTGACCACATGGTGTACCAAAACAGTTGTTCTTTCCCCCCTGACAGTCATTTTTATTGTAAGAAATTCAAGCTTTGGCTATGAAAACAAACTTCCAAAATAATGTTAGTTTCAAAACGGGGTGACTGAGGGCTGAAAATGAAGCAAAAGTTAGAAAGAGAGGGGGTTAGTTACCACTAAGGACATAGACAAACAGAGTACAGGAAAGACACAATACATTTTGACTCTTCGGTCTTCTTCAGGCAAAAACAAATAACATTTAGGACAGTGAAAACAAAGAACGAGAAACCACGTATCTTCTCGTGTGATCAAACCTCTTCTTCTCATAATTCAGTGCACAATTGTGCGATGAATATGAGAAGACAAGTGGTTCTTTTTTTCTTCGTTTTCATTGTCCTAAATTTTATTTGTTTTTGCCTGAAGAAGACCCAAGAGGTTGAAATGCATTGCGTCTTGTCCTGTACTTTTTTGGTCTGTGTCCTTGGTGGTAACTAACCCCCTCTCTTTCTACATACATTTTCCAAAATAATATCACCAATCAGGCATTTTCAAAAGCCCAGCCCCAGCCATGATCTTTGACTGGTAGCCAGTTTTACTGGAAAGTTCAGTGATGTGTGTCTAGACTCCAGTCAGTGGACACGTGTGTTTGAGTTCTTCTTTCGTTTGTTTGTTTTCTTTGATTTCGAGCCATTCCTGGAATGTACTTGTGATACTGAAATTGGAATTTAATGTGGGAAGTGGACAGATGTTAATTGTAACCTTGTACAGTGCTGTAGGAGTTCAGAAAGATACAGACTTAGAGTTTTTTTCTGTGTGGGTTCGTTCTTCAGATCAGTTGTTGCCAACCCATCAGAGACGTCTTCACGCTGTACTGCAATCTGACGCCAGGGACAACCCTCAAAGATGTCTGCGTGCGCTTCAACCCCCCACAACCTCAGGATTGATGAAAAGTGAGGCTTCGTGTTGACCGCAATGGTGACTTTCAGCTTGCGCTGCTGTATTTCATATGCTTGCTCTTTGGGGGATTACCATTATGCCATTTCTTGTTCTAGCTCCTGACGCTCCCCCCCCCCCCCCCCCCCCACACTGTTAGGTAGTTATGATTGGAAATGATAAGATACCACAAATTGTAGCCTGCGATAACTATTTTTTTTCTTTACCCTTATGTTACAATAACTTTCATATTAAGATTACTGTTGGTATTTATCTCTGTTATTGACAGCATATAAAGTAAGTCTCTGTGGTTATTCTGCTGCAAGTCTTTCTTCCCCTTGATTAAGGAAAAAAATCATGCTGGCTCAAGTCTTCACCCTTCCAAAGACAATCGGTTGCATCTGATTTTATACTTTGGTTTCCCCACATCATTGGAATGTATGTTACACCACTGAAGTTTCTTTCTTTTTTTTTTAAAATTGTTTCTTTACAAAATGGTTGTTAGAAGAAAGAATTCAATTTTAAGATGATGCTGTAATTTTAAGGACATGTGTGTGTGGTGTGTGTGTGTGTGTGTGTGTGTGTGTTTCAGACACGTTCTGTCCAGTTTTGGACTTCTAAAAGGTTTTGATTCGCCGAATGCAAAAGTACCCAGTGAAACTGCCAAGTGAAAGTGCCGACATGTCGCCTCGGCTGCAGCCCATTGTCAAATGGCTAGGTGGCAACCACAGTTATGATGAGATTTCTTGCAAAAACAGGTGCAGTTCTTTTTTCACAGTGCTGTTTGGGAAAATATGGGGAACATCCCAATTAGAGCCATTTCAGTGAAGATTTGATTGTTCTAGACTTGGTTTTATTGACATGTCAGATTTATCCCCCCAGCTAAATCTGCTATTTCAGATATAATTTTAAGGATGTCTGGAGATATTTATTTTTTGAGGTTTCATGTATTTAGAAAGCATAGATTCATTTCTTTCTTTTTTTTTTGAAGCGTTGGTCTTCAGTCAGTTTACATGAGTTGATTGGTATATAAGTGCAAAAAATGACTATAGTAAGATTCCCTGTAGTATTACATATTTCTAACTTTTAAGTACCAGTTTTTTTCTTATTTTCTTTTCATTTGTGCTAAACACTTCTGTAACCACAAGGAATTACAACTACTTCAGAATGCCTCAACAAAATGTGGAAACTTGGTTGCTTTTTCAAACACAAAAACAACTGCTGAACACCTTTGAGCAAGAAGTGATGAACACCCTTTGAACAAGAAACTTTGAGCAAGAAGTGCCGAACACCTTTGAGCAAGAAGTGCTGAACACCTTTGAGCAAGAACTTTGAGCAAGAAGTGTACCAAAACACCAAGAGCAATAAAGGGCTGAAACCCTTTGAGCAAGAAGTGCTAAACACCCTTTGAGCAAGAAGTGCTAAACACCCTTTGAGCAAGAAGTGTTGAACACCCTTTGAGCAAGAAGTGCTAAACACCCTTTCAGCAAGAAGTGCTGAACGCCCTTTGAGCAAGAAGTGCTAACACACCCTTTGAGCAAAAAGTGCTGAACATCTGTGAGCAAGAAGTGCTGAACATCTTTGAGCAAGAAGTGCTGAACACCTTTGAGCAAGAAGTGCTGAACACCTTTGAGCAAGAAGTTCCAAACACCTTTGAGCAAGAAATGCAAAACACCCTTTGAGCAAGAAGTGCTGAACACCCTTTGAGCAAGAAGTGCTGAACACCCCTTGAGCACTCTTGGAAGTGTTGAGCACCATTGCCCCTTAAGTGTTTACATTTGCTATTGTTTACAGACGTAGATTTCATAATAAATCTTGGAACCCCTTCCCTCTTTCCTCTCTCATGGTTGAACTCAACCCCTTTTACTGGATATCCTATGACCTGATTTATTGGTTGAACAGGATGGCTTCAAATGAAATCAGAAATCATGGAGAATGAAATGAAAACTTTTTCCGGTGATTATTTTCAAAAGTGAGACAAAATGCTGGACTTCACTTTACGATTTGATCAAGTCAGATATGCTTGAAGAAAGAAAGAGCATGAGCAGTTGTTGTGTGATCGGCTGGACTTTATTCATTGAAAGTTGTTTGAAGGGTATTGTCTGATGTTTATTCTCCAAATAATTCCAGAGTTCCTACCCATGATCCAAACAAAAAGATGAAAAAGGGAAACACAATTCAAAAGTTCATTGATCTTTTTAAGTCATTGTTGAAAACAAATTCTGCTTTTATGTGTTTTTTTAACGCATGTTTATCAAAATTGCATTAATGATTTTTAAAATCTAGATTTATTGTTTAAAACACACAAACAAAAGCGAAAGGTACATTGATACTTTTCTCTGTCTGTACAGGACTCAGTTACCAGGAGCTGGAAGATTTGATAGAAAAAGACCCCACCTGTGTGGTGTGCTGGAAGTGACCATGGCCCTCTGACCTATATGCTTATGCGTGTGGTGTGGGTGTGTGTGTGTGTGTGTTGTGTGTGTGTGTGTGTGTGTGTGTGTGTGTGTGCATTTCTGTATGTGTGTACCATCCCCTTAAATAGTATTCAAATTTGGTTTCTCAGTGAGCCATTTAGGTTTTAGTCCAATTTGCTTCAGAATGAAGAAGCATTTAATGTGTATGTGTGTTCAAACAAATGGCATCTGGGGGTGTAATGTTGTTCAGAGGGGGAAGGGGAGGAGGAGGTGTTGACTCCTGATGCAATGGTATGTGTGGAAAGAAAGTGACAATCGCCAGGGTTCTCATGTGTGCAAAGGACTGATGTGAATTGTGAAGCTCCCCCCCCCCACACACCCTTTTTTTTTTTAGTTATTTAGATTTTTCCAGTAAAAAGATTTTCTAACTTGGTATTCAGAATTATTGTTCATTTAGTTGAAGAGATATGAGTTGCTTTTCAGCTTCATTGAAAAGATAGAACGTGTGAACGCATAGAACTGTGTTACAGAGCTTTGTGATATCATGCACCATCTGAATGGTGCAGGTGTGTGTATATTTAGTGTAGTGGTGTATGCGTGCTTGTGTGTCGAGTGAAGACATCACCAAGTAGAAGACATGACTTGTCTGCTGGGGACACATGAAGGTAAAATGGCAGATTGGATCCAAGCCATCTTCAAGTTCCAAAGTCTTCAACACACCTGCAAGGAACCAGCCTGAAAATAACATCTGCATTGAAAAATTACAGTTGGTCACTGCTGTCTTTTCTCATTGTATGTGAAAAGTAGAGAATCTGCAAGTTCCCACACTTTCCACATTCACGGAATCTCTGATGACAAGAAACCCCAAACCGCCACTCACACACACACACACACACACACTGCGCACGCACACCCACAACACATGCTACTAGTGAAGGGTGTAAACATTTATATTTGTCCCTGGTTTTTTCCGTTTTCAGTTTATTTCTTCTCCTGTTGCTGCCCCCCCCCCCCCCCCCCCCCCCTAAAAAAACAACAATATATCTTTGCCAAGTCGTTAATGTAATGATGGAGAAAATTGTTAGCCTGCACTTGGTTTCCCCCCACTGCTTTATTGTTCAACATATGTCTATCCATCCATCCATCTATCTACCTATCTATCTCTACAAATTGGTGTGTGTGGTTTCTTGTTATCAGACTTCTCTGAAATCCATGAATGTGTGAAAAAGTGGGATTCCGATTTGCAAGCAAAATCATGTCACACACCCCAACAATTTGAGTCAGTAACATGCCGAACAAGTGTAGAGTTTCAAACAAAAGCTGTAGGAATAAACGTCTTTTTTGTGGTTTGACCAAAAGAAAAAAAAAAAAAAAAGACAATTCACTACTTGATGTTCATATTTGCATCAGATGCACCATTTGAATGCAGGTATACTTTTTCCTCAGAAAAAGTGAGGGAGAGGGAACTCAGAAAAAGGAGTTGGGAGATTTCCCCTAGGAGGAGGACTGTTTTTTTTGGGGGGGTTAGGGAGCACACTGAATGCCGTTTGACTGTGAGGGTAGCAGGGAAACAGGGGCAGAGACTGTGGGGCGTCCTGATGCTTGTGTCAGGAACTTATTGTTCTGTCAGTGAAACAGGGGCAGGACTGATCCCCTGATGGTGTGTTTTACTGTGATGGTAGCAAGGAAACAGGGGCAGGAGCTGTGGGGGGCCCTGATTGTGTTTTTGACTGTGATGGTAACAGGGAAACAGGGGCAGGACTGTGGGGGGCCCTGATTGTGTGTTTTACTGTGATGGTAACAAGGAAAAACAGGGGCATGGATGTGGGGGAACAGGGACCGGTGTGTGTTTTGTACTGTGATGGTACAAGTAAACAGGGGCAGGACTGTGGGGGCCCATGATTGTGTGTTTTACTGGATGGTAAACAAGGAACAGGGGACAGGGGACTGTGGGGAGCCCTGATGTGTGTTTTAATTGTGATGGTAACAAGGAAACAGGGGCGACGCAGGGGGGCCCTGATTGTGGGTGGTTACTGTGAATGGAACACTGAAACATGGGCATGACTGTGGGGGTAGATTGTGTGGTTTTTTTATACTGTGATGGTAAACAGGGGCAGGGGCAGGACTGTGGGGGCCCCTTATTGGTGTTTTTACTGGGATGGTAAGGGAAACAGGGATGACTGTCACGATTTGTGTTTTAATGTGGTAACAAGAGTGTCAGGACTGTGGGTGCCCTGCTTGTGTTGTTTTATTGTGTCATACATGGAAAACAGGGCCGACTGTTAAATAAACGTGATTGTATGTGTTCTTGTAGATGGACAAAGAAACAGGTGCAGACTGTGGGGCCCCTGAGTTGGTTTTACAAGTGGGAGAGTTCAAGGCAACAGCAGGACTGGGGGGCCCTGCTTGTGTGTTTGAGCAGCAAGGTCAGGTGCTGACTGGTGGGTGCCCTGATTGTTATTTTTTTTTCTTGTGGTTTAGGAAAAAGTTTCAGTCCATGTTAGAGGCTTTGAAGCAGTGGTCTAAAAGGAAACAGGGGCAGGAGACTGTGGGTCCCTTCTTGTATGTTATTATTGTGATGGTAAAAGTTAACAGGGGCAGGAAACAAGGGGGCCCTGATTGTATGTTTTGAAAGTGATGGGCAATGTGAAAACATGTGGGATAGGGTAGACTAGAGATAAGGCACTGATGTCACGTAACTGTGGAATCATGGACTTGATCTGCTTGGACTGTTTGTTCTCAATCTATTTAAAAGTTTATCGTTCTTGTCCTTACAGCAAATTCTATGCTAATATAAAGTTTAACCAAGAGAGGAGTTCAAGGTTTCAGCCAGTGTGTGCATTCAAATGACAAGGTCTTCACATTCCACTTGTTTCTTTTATTTTTTTTTTCTTTTTGTTTTCAAAATGTTTTTCCTCTTCTTCCAATTAAAGAGCTTAAGCATGGTCTAAAATTTGCGTATTCAAATGAGATTGTACAGTGTGGTTTTCCGGCAAACAGAAAAATTTAAGGAGTAAACAAAAATTTAGATTATGAAAACGTTTTGGCAATGTGAAAACACCTTAATCCCATGTGAGAGAGAATGCTGGCAATACAATATATTGACATTACTGTATTTAACATCTCTGATATTGAGTTGAAATCTTTTTCCTGCATTTGCTGCCTAACTCCGGATTAAAACCCTTGCCCAGTTCTTGAGTATCACATGACCCACAGGTCAATTGTTTTCTCTTGATACGTGAGTCATTTTTCAACCAAAATTGTTTTTGTATGTAAAAGCAGTGGCCCCCACCGCTATAATCATACAGTGTTTTGTTTTGTACAGTCAAAGGAGGTAAACAAAATCACAAAGTCCAGGCTTAACCTCTTACAGTAACAATTATGGGTCCACTGGGCCGGTTAATTCAGAAAGACCTGGCCCTGGAGACCCACAGTCTATTCAGAAAGCCATGGGTGACCCTGAGGACCTCACAGTTTCTCAGGACGGTCATGGTCCCCTGGAGACCCAAGTTACTCAGAAAGCCATGAGTCCCCTTGGACCCAAGTTACTAAGAAAGCCATGGCCCAAGAGAACCCCCCTCATTTACCCAAGCCATGGGTCCCAAGGACAAACCCCAGCAGTAGAAATCCATGGGTTCCAAGGACCACCACCGTTTATGCAGAAGCGCTATGGGTCCCTGGAGACCCAGTGTTTACTCCACAAAGCCATGGGTACCAAGAGACCATGGCATTGGCATAAAGCAAGATCGTGTTTCTATGCAAACAACAACATGGATCCTAGGGACACCCACAAATGCGGGCCGCACAAAGTTTTGGCAACCACTGGATAGGGTTAAGAAATATTGCATGAAACAGCTTCTCGCTCTCAAATGCCAAGTTAACCTAATATGGGGCTATGTCACGTAACATGAAAAGGGATGGCATAAGGATGTCCATGCACTTAGCTAGCTGCATAGGATGATCTGTATGGTGGAAACAATCCTTCTACAGTCAATTTTACTGTGTTGTAACAGTTCTAATATTATGATCATGAAGTAGGCAACATTGATGAGATAATAGTAAGATATATCGTGATGTGCGTGTGCAAATGGTCAAAAGAAAGAATTTTATACATTTGGAGGAAAGGCTGGTGTGCTCTACTCGATAAGGAAAAAAATCTAACCATATGGAGTTTCTACAACAAGGTTCTGTGTAAAGAAATACTAAAAATCAGTCAGGACCTTTCTAGCCGGTCTTTATCACCTTCCATATTTTGTGTAGGCAAGGGCAACAAGCTTGATGAGTGCAACAAGCTTTATGAGTGTCATTGTCATTGTAATGCATGATCGAAGAACTGATTGATTAGGTAGATCAGATATTCTCAACATGATACAAAATAATAATGGACTTCCGGTTACACTATCAACACGAACTGCTGTGCCCTCTCTCTGTCAATCAAATGATACCATACCTTGATTTTTTTTTTTTTTTCTTTTACTTCCTGTTGGGACAGCAAGAAACAGGGCAGAGTTTTCCACATTTTTATATGGAGTAGTTCCTAAGATTCTTCGTTTCTTCTTCAAGCTCAAAGTGCGTGGATAAAACTGAACTGCAAGCGTGCCTGGCCATGCTCGTCTGCATGCAGTAATACTCACCAGTGTGCAGTGAAACAGTAAGGTGCCTGTTTGCCAGCCATGGTTGCAACAATGTCTTGAAAAAGTTCATGTTGTTGAAGGGCATTTTCTTTATCTTGATTTGAATGACTTAGACTTCTGTCGACTGTTGTCAGAGCAGTATAGTTCAAAGATTCAGTCAATCAGAGGTCAGTGTCAGCAGCTAAGCTGTGAGCATGAGTTTTATATCAGCAGCAGGTGAAGTTTCAAGATCACTTGCTGCGCCTTGGGATAGAAACAAGAATTAGACTCGACCAAGATATTTTCCGGTCAGGTTCACTGACAGTTGGGCAAAGGTTGGGTGGCAGGACAGTTGCCCATGCTTTATCTGAGTTCCATGAATTGTTCTTCCCTTTCATTGTGTATCCTTAAATTTGGCTTGTGTGCATTGTGTGTTGTGTGGTGTGTGTGTGTGTGTGAATGCAAATTTGTTCATGTCTACTGAGATGCCAACTGGTTGGATAACTTGTGGACTATAAAATTCCGTTCATCATTTTACACATCCATTCAACTGGATTGTTTTGAATTTCTTCCAAACATCTCAGCAAATAAAATGATCAAATACAGCTGGCTGAGCAAAAATGAGTGTTTATATGAATATAAAACATCACAATAAATGAGTTCCAAACCGATTTGTTCCCTTTTATGACATTTGGATGGTTGTAATCATAGAAGCACAAAAACTTTTAATGACAGGATCTTGTTTTCATATTAGATATAATTTCTGAAAACGTAAAACAAAACATTTTATTATGCTGTCAATATCACATAAGCACACCGCAAAAAAAGTAACATCTGTATTCATTTCGAGGTACTTTAAACTCTAGCACCTTGAAAGTTGTGTGTTGTTTCTGTGGGTGCTTGTATGGAGAAAGAGGCTGGAGAGTTTCGAAAAAAATTGTGGTATCTCCCTGTGTTCCATTATCAAAAGCTGATAAAATTTGCAACAGTTGTATATGACTGGTTTGATATTGTACCTGGCTGCTGCCACTTTGGATCTTGAAGACAACACATGCTTTATTTGAGGGTAAGACTTGGATCCATAACCAAGGCAAAGAAAAGAGCAAGGCCAATTTGGAGGTGTGGTAACAATTCATGGAAATTGACTGATACGAATTATTTTTGGGTTTTAGTCCATATGATTTTTTTTTCTCAGACTGATTAATAACAAACCATTTGACCTTAACACAGAAGAGAACACACATAAAATTAAATAAAACAATAGTTTTTCAGGACATAAGCTCACCTATCAGACCACATTAATCAAGGAACTTTTGTGAAATAACACCTGGACGTTCACTATTGCAAATATGCAATTACGCAACAACATAAAAACACCACACACACACCACTCAAGACTTGAAAAAACACATCCAATCTGCTGAACATCAAGTGTCAAACAGGATAAATCACACAATGCCAGACGCACGTGAACAGAAGAACCTCTGTGTTAGTCCAAAGACTGTCAGCACTCCATCCTTCCTGCAATCAGTCTGATCGCCGCTGAGATGGGCGTGCATCAATGAGGCCCAGGGCCAGGTCTTTTGTTGCCCATCAAGTTCAAAGGCATGTCCGATTTTGAAAAAAAGCATTGACACTCCATTCCCCCTTCTCTCATGGGTAGTCAAATTCTATGGAGAAATGATGCAGATTTGTCATTGAACTCTGAAAATACTGGTTTACAAATGTTTGATACTTTGCAAATATCTTATATGCTCTCAAAGTAGTACGATACTTCCTCTTTAGAATAAATTTCAAGCATACTTTTCTAGGACCATTTGACTGTCCTTGTGCTCTGCTCCCAAATATGAAAGCTTTCGTTTCTGCTTCTGAGATTCTGACTTTGTTATTTATTGACAGCATTTTGTTGGTACAAGTTCTTGACTGTTCACAATGGTTTGACAATCAAAAGACCATTCCAAAACCTTCTGATGGATAATCATCACAGGCAAAATGGTAAATAGAACATTTTTTTCAATGTTATTTTCCTACATAAGGATAAGGAACAGTTTTCTTGGCACTGACAAAAAAATTATACTCTCTGCATCCATGAGATGGTGTGACATTCACCAGGAGGAAGTCAAGGCCTTTAAGATCAGGAAGAAGGGCTGATGGCTTGTCGACTGTTCCTGCTGTAGGGGTGGGGGGGTCCATGGTGGTGATCAAGGTCTGAAAGAGAAGGTCCAGATCAATGTTTCAACAGCCAGATGGGTCAACAAGGGCTGTACTACTAGCAGAGTTCATCATGTCCAGGACACAGCATTAGGGAAGTGCCCATACCTCCTCCTTCCCTATCTTTACTGCTTTCACCTTCCTTGATTTACCCATTTACTGGTGGGTGGGCAGCACCAGGATGTTGTGTAGTTTAAAATCACAATCATCACAGCTCACCAGTGAAAAGCTGGAATTATGTAACCTACAGACTACTACGAAACACAAGGCGGCGATTTCATACAGCCATGTAAATACTTGCTGCAATTTATCATAACTGTAGTTTAGCGTGTGTGATGATAATGAATGATGACATGACGCAGGCATATGAAGCTACTAATCTGATGTGACCAACTCAGGGTTTGACAAACTAGAGCAACAATGCAAACCGCATACACGTGTATGTATGAAAAATTCATTGTTTGCAATTTTTTTTTTTCCAGGACCAAAACTTTATCATGTGTTTTCGATACACAACTTTCATATTGAACATGTTTGGCAATCAATTTAAAATAAACACTGATGGCATAGTATCCAACTTTAATCAATGCAGTAAATCCTTCAAAGGTTATAAACTATAATACAAAAGCCGAATGCAAAACCAAATACAGAATCCATTGGTCAAAACCTTTCTGGAACTGCAAGCATTTCTTGTGTTCGACCTCTGTTCCTGTAATGGAGCATTGACTCAGTACTGTACAGTGGGGACATATCACTTACACCTTTACATTACAGCTGTAAATTGGCAGAGATGTTATGCCGAACAACGGTCTGGTGTTGCCATAGACCATGATAGAGCAGGCTAGTTTTTTAAGAAGTGGAAAACCATAGGTAAACCACCTCTAGAGGCAAAAAAGTTGACTCTATATTCAAAAGCTGCTGGCCATCCTAGATTTGACAGCACAAAAAACATGTACTGTATTTTGTCAGCAACACTCCTAAAGTACACTGTAGTTATCTCCTGTAGAGCCCCTGTTGAGTGACTGCAACGTCTTCCCATCAAAGAAATGTTCACAGCGTTAAAAAAACGGAAATGCTCAGGAACTTCACTACGGGCATCTAGATTCTCTGATGGCTTCAAACCCCTGTGAACGGTCACACAGGCTTCGTTTCCACTCTTGTTGTTGCGTCACTGCGCGGAGAGTTTTTTAGCCCTTGTTGACAAAATCCTTTCCCCTTTATCATTTTTTCCCTTGTCGGGGTGCTCCCGTTCTGTACTCTTCTCACTTAAAACTCTATCCAAAAGGGAAAGTGCGGGGTCTCTCTAACCGTTAAGGTTCATATACTGTAATACCCTTTGATTGTGTTGGGATTTTTCAAGTGAGCAAGGGATTCTGTTCAAGCCACCAGCACTGGTGCAGGTGAACAATTCTCACTCCACAACATTGAAAAAACTTGTGCCAAAAGTTCCATCATGCATCTTCTGTTGGGACTGGCGGGAAATGTCAACCCAATTTTCACTGAAAATAGCTATAGAGGCAACAGAACCCAAGCTCGGTTGAAACAGCCGATTGAGTTGCAAAACTGACAGGACCGAAGTCATTCTCATCAGTATGGAGCGTTTCGATCCTGTAGATCATGAACGACAGATGTGATGTTTAACAAGGGATTTGTATTGGTATATTTGGACGTTGTTGCTGTAAACATCTCTTCACCAGCACTTTTTCTTAAAGAGTCAACCCTCAGTTTTTCCTTTGGCTCGGCATTCAGCCAAGAATCCTGAATTAATAAAAAACAGCATGAAATGTAATCTTTTCAATAATTGTTAATGGAATCAGTGGGCCCTTTGGTTGGAATCATCCATAATTATTGGCGTTAAAAATATCATCTGACACCATCACTTGTCCACAAAAACCAATAAACATTTCCAACATACAGAAATCAACAAAGTCAGATAAAACCAAACTTCCATCTCATTCAAAAGAATGGGTTACAGCAGAAAAAATAATCACAATGAATATTAGTACTCCATCGAATTCAACCCCTAATCAAACCTTGTGCAAGGCATCTTCTTCAACTGGGCAACAGTATTTGCATAACATGAGGGTATTTGGCTGTGGGGCATTGTTGATTCAACATGGATAAGGTCGGACCTGGTGGGACACTATTTATCAAAGGTGGGATATGGTTTGCCTTGATTGTGGAGCAGTACTAATTCAAAGTGGAATCTGGCGGCCTGATGAATAAAAACAGCCCCCCCGCCCCCCCCCCCCCCCCCAGCCCCCCAACCACCCACCACCCCCAACCCACATGCACCCTCCAAAAAACCCCAACCCTCCTCCCACCCAACCACCACAGCCCCGCCCGGCGCGCCCACGCCCCCCCCCCGCCCCCCCCCGACCCCCGCACCAACCCCCCCCCCCGCCCCCCAAACGCCCGCCATGCACCCCGGACACCCCCCCCCCCACAGTCCACTACCCCCACTGCTCCAACCCCCCCCACCAACCCCACCCACCCGCGCTCCGCGACTACCCACCCCACTCCCCCCCGCAGCCTCGCCCCCTGGCCAAAAACCCCCCCCCCGCAGACCCACCCCCCGACTTGCCCGGCACCCCACACCCACGTGTCTCAATCACAACCCCGCCACCGATGCCCCGAACTCACCTGCAGCCCCCCCTCTGCCCCACCCCCCCCCCAGCGCCGCCCTCCTGAAACCTCCCGCTCCGCCTCCCGCCCCCGACTGGACCCACCACCTTCGCCTTCCAACCACGTAAACGGATCCGGGCCCCCACCCTCCCACTCGCGTCCCGTAACCCCCCTCTTGCCACCTCCCCGCCTGCCCAGCCGACACTCGGGACGCCACCCCTACCCCTCCCGGCCTCCCCCTCCCACGCACCCTCCCACCCTGCCTCCGTGGACCACCCTTTGGACATGGCTCTGCCCACACCCTGCCCTGATCGAGGCGCACAAGCCCTTCAGGACCAGGCGTCCCTAGCACATCCCTGCATCACTGCTGCACACCCCCTCCCTTCCTTCACCTCCCCCTCCCCATCCCTCTCCCCCGGCCGGTTCCTTTTTTTTTTTATCTTCGAGACCCATCCCCCTCCCCCCCCCCTCTGGACACTGCCGCCTCCTGACCCTGCTCCGCTGCCGGACCACCTATCCTGCGCACCCTCATGCCCGTCCCCTAGCACCCCGTCTGCTGCTCGGCGGAACCCCCCTCCCTGGCCCAACGCACCTCATCGGTCCCCCCCTGAACCTCTGCCATCCGCCTGCCCGGCCCACCTCCACCGGATATCCGCGCCTCCTTGACCCGCGACTCGCACTGGCACCACCCCCCTCCCTCCCCTCCGCGACCCTGCACCTGCCCGTCCCCTCCGCCACCCCTCGCCCGCTGAGCCGGACCCCACCCTCCACGGCCCCGCCCGCACCCTCCCACCCGGCCCTCCCCCGAACCTCTGCCCGCCCCACGGCACCCACCCACCCTCTCCCCGCTCACCCCCCAGCGCTCAACCCCCCCAGGCCGTCCTCCACCCCCTCACAGGCGCTTCCCCCCTGCCACCTCCCCCTCCCCGCATCTAGCCTGGGACCCCAAATCCCCTTCGCCCACTACACCCTGCGCTCCGCCCCCACCTCCCGCCGCCCGCTCCCACGCGCACCACTCAGTGTACTCCCACCCCGCGTCCCCTCCGCCGACCCCGCCTGCCGTGGGCCACCACCCCCACCCCCCCCTATTGCGCCCCCCCACCCTCCACTCCCTGGCACCTCTGCCCACCCCTCTGCCGGCCCCCACGCGCCCCCCCGGACCCCCCCCCCCCACCCCTGCCCGCCCACCCCTCCCTCCCCCCCCCCTCACACAGCCCTCCCCCCCACTCACCCCCCACCCCCCCCCCCACCCGCCCCCGCCCCCCCCCTCGGACCCCTAACCTCCGCCCCGCGTCTGCCCCCACCTTGCTGCCAGCCGCCCCGACACCCACCCCCCCCCCCCCCACCTCCCCCTGCTCCTACCCCCCATGCTCTCTCCACCTACCACCCCCCCCGTGCCCGCCCACCCCCCCCCCCCCCCCTCCCCCCGCGGAGTCCCCCTCCCCCCCCCCCCGCCCCCCCCGCCCCACCGTCCCCCCACCCGAACCCTGCCCGACCACCCCAGTTGGCCCCGCCCCTGCCCCCTTCCCTTTTTCCCCCCTCCCGAGCCCCCCCGACCCCCTCCACCCCCCCCCCCCCTCCGCACCCCACCACTCGCGCCACACCCCTTGCCCGTTCGGCCCGACCCTTCCTTCCCTCCCCTCCCCATTGCCCCCTCGGCCCCCCACCGCCTCACACCCCAACGGCGCCCCCTCGCAGCCACCTCCCCTCCCCCCCCTTCCCCCCACGCCCGCCCCACGCTCCTCCCACCCTGCAGCGACGCCTGGGTGTACCCCCCCCCACCCCCCCCACCCCCACCCCCAATCGCACCCCTTCCATCGACAACCCCCCCATGCCAACCACCCACCCCACACCCCCACCACCACCCTTACATCAAACACCCACAGCCCTCTCTCAGCTGTTCACGCCCCCACCCCCCCACCCATACTGACACCTAGCCACCACCCTCAACCACCCTGGTCCCCCACACGCCTTTAGGAGACACCCAACCCACTCTGTCATCAACACACCTCACAGGCCCACCCCCTCAACTAGTCTTTGCGTACTCCTTTCCTGTGCTCGTCGCCATAACCCCCCCTGAACGTCTGCCTCGCCATCCAACCCCCTGCTGTGCTCCGTCCGTCGCTGCCTCGCCCTGCTGGGTACCCACCTGTGTGTCGCGCAATCGTGTCGCCCCACGCTGCTGGCGTGTGCTGTCGGTCCGCTGGTCCTTCCCAACTTTACCACCCCTGTGTCTCACTGACATCACCCCACCCAAACCCAGCAATCCACCACGCACCCAAACACCTAACTACACACACCCCCGCTACAACACCCCCTCCTGAATCTCATGAACACCCCACCGCCATAGGCTCGCACAACCACACCTGTATCTCACCAACAAACCCCTACCCGCGAAACCACCCATCAGAACTCTCTCGCCACCCACCCAGTTCACATGCATCACCGCCCAACAGCACCCCCGACCTTACCCGTGCGGCACTTCCATCTGACAGTTTCACTCAAGGCGAGACCTCTCAGCCAACTCTCTAACCCCCCACATCCCGCCAACAACACACAATCCCGCCAACCTGTTACCACACTTCTCATAGCGAAACCCCAGTACCCCTATGCACCCGACCCTTTCGCCTCGCCGCTATTCCTCCCACCACCACCACCACACCCTCGGCAATCTTCACTCCGTCATCGCTGTGCCCCCTCCTAGGTCCGCGTCCGCCCCCCCCACCTTTTTTTTTCGTTTTTGTCGATGGTAGTTGTGTGTGCTGTTGCTGTGTGTGTCTGTTGTGTGCATGTGTAGGTGTGTGCTAGTCGGTGTGTTGTGGACGTGTGTGCTGTTGTATAGATTGTTATTAATTGCAGATTTAGTAGCAGATGTGAGAGACTGTACATTTTGTTAGCAGATGTTTGTCGTTGCTGTTGCATGTGATTGGTGCGTGATGGATGATGATGGTTGAATGATTGATAGATGTAGGTGATATGGACTGGTTTTTTGGTGTTGGTGAGGATGTGGTAGCAGGAGTATCCTCAAGAAGAAGACCGCCGAGCATTGTTGATTAGGCACTGACCCGCACCTGACGACACGAGAGACAGTACAGAAGTGACCACGTGTAGGGTGAGTGTGCAATTGTGCGATCGAGAGCTGTGAGAGACGTGTAGGTGGAGATGCAGACTCAGAGTGCGGACGCAGCAGGACATGGTGGCAGTAGAGTGTGTCAGTGCTTAGGTCCGTGACAGTGCTAGTTGAGTCCGTAGCGACGACGAGACACGATTGCTTCGAAGTCTCTGCAGATCGTAATAGTTGTATAATGAATTCATGCAGTGGCAGCTACATTCATTGCTTTAATTCACTCGCGTCAGCTATGTTGTAAGTCATCGGAAAATGGAGGCTCTTAGGACCGTGCGATTGTCGCTCCGTTAGAGCTAGCGATTAATATTGTAAATAACGTGCGCTCTCAGTCAAGCATGTACGGACATTTGGGATTAGTCGCCTGCAATTGAGGGGTACAGAGACGATGCTTGTATACGACTACTGTTACGCTGAGTGCGTACATGCGCCAAACTCTGTTCATGCGGTGGCATGCCATTTGGCAGACCGTGCCGATTCCGAGGACAGAGCTGGCACCAAATATCCCTCTATACACAGACTTTGTACACAGCAAGACGACGGGGGTGAGTACCACAGGCCACACCCAGCACACTCAGCACACACACAGACATCACAGCAAACGACACAGCACAAGGAGTCATGGCTCCCATGCACACCGTTTTGTCAACACTGTGCCACAGCCGTACGCGCACCGGACACCGGCAACTAACACACTACTACTACTTATCTCACATCACTACATTGCCCACTGAACACATCAACACGACACACACTCTGCGGAAAACAACTCACACCACACAAAACTTTCACACAACCCCACACCACACACACCCCACTTAGACAGAAAAGCAGGAGCACACCAGCATACGCGCATCAGAAGGCCCACTACTCATTATCCAGTCGAGTCAGACTGGCATCTACCCGTCTCACCCAATTTCTACACCAGGAGCGCAGCACACATACGGACCGCAAAGTGTAGGAGACAGAATCACTAGATAGCAGACAACGCTATACTACACACACACCCAACCCCACACACCACAACCACACACACACACCACACACAGAAAA
Organism: Conus betulinus; assembly: GCA_016801955.1. Lineage (NCBI taxonomy): Eukaryota > Metazoa > Mollusca > Gastropoda > Neogastropoda > Conidae > Conus > Conus betulinus. Next base: position 3,703 of record JADBJO010021121.1, on the reverse strand, counting down.
CCACCATAAAAAACGGCACGGGGGGAATAACACAGCCACCAAAACACGAAAAGCCCCAACCAACAACACACGGAAAACAACCACTATGGAAGAACACTGACAGTCAGATATCGGACCATCACCAACAAAGTACAGTCCATCACTTGGCCCCACTACTCAAGTCCTATGGCAAACATCCACCCACACACCACACACACCAACCACAAAAACACACTACACTGCCTAATGTTCTACGCTCTCGAGAGTCAGGAACTGAGCTTAGCAGGAGGGGCAGACTGCAGGGTATCTGGATGAAAGAATTGAAGACTATGCTGGCAGGCGGAGACCGGCATGCCAGCCTACATGCACAGGGACATGACTTGGCAAGAAACATGTCACAGAGACGGGCGAGGACAAGTAAAGGCCAGAAAGGAACAGGCGGATCAGAGATTCCTATGGCCAAGAAGAATGTAAAGGGGGTACAGATAGATGCATGAGCAAATAGCAGCGACGAGATTAAGCCGACTCTTTACTGTTACGTAGCCAGGAATCATGCATATGACAACGAGAGGATAATCTAGGCATGTCGGGATGTGCTAGCCCCCAGTCGTTGGACAGTATCGAAGAAGACTGACTATTGATCAAGAAACACTATGTCTTAGTACAGACCAGAGCTTACATTGACCACAGACGCCAACGAGGAACAGAGAAGAAAGACAGACGCAAAAGAGCCTTGAGTAGGGACGCGACAGGAAGTACAGTAGCATTCGTCAGGAGCAGAGAGGGAACCTGAGCAGTATGTATGGCTATCTGAAGACAGAACGAAACAGGAAACGAGCCGTATGTCTCTTGTCAGGCCCTTCTCATTGCAGTATCCAGACTCACATGTCATGGCAAAGACTCTCACTAGATATCACGCAAACAGCAGAACTGCTACTAGGATTAGCACATCGCGATTCATACCAAGATGCAGAGCCCGTGCGGTCATACTCTCCTCCATTAGATACGATACAAGTAAGATGTATTAACGAGTATCACTAAAAGCTAGTGAGCTTGTGCTCTCGACTCTCTTACCCACCATCTAGTCTGGCGAGCTAAATATAGCTGCACTACGGAGGCATGAGTCATCCTTCACGGCAGGAAAGAAGATCGGCAATCACAGACCGGGGTTGCGTCCACCTTTTTGTTAAGATCAGTCGAGTGTTCAGTGTTTTATTCATTTATACTCTTGTTATGGACGCGGGAGTACGTTGCGCGAGTAACAATTTACACGTAGTCGTCCATGGCCAGAGTGTCTAAATGTATTTGTCCTGCTAGGTAAGCAACTACTACTCAGGGTGAGTCTTAGTTGTTAGAGGTATATAATCTACACGGTAAGAAAGATGAACAGACTACGCCATGTCTGACTCAGCATGCAGCTAGTACCTGAAAAAGCCATCTCACGCGTACAATACAACAATGCTGTTTCTAAAACAGCCAAGCACACTGCACAAAACAACTATGCTTGCTACACAGACACACAGCATTTCACACGAACACATGCCACACGAGGCCACACTAGCGACACAACCACCTAACGAACCACACACGACACATAGCCGCAATCATACGAAGGCAGGCAACCATGCTGGACACGACACCCCTTCACAGACACATACTCCACAACCACACAGCACACAACCACATAGAGCTTGAGCACATCTTAGACACAACACCTCCACACAGCCCGTATCTCCACCCCCTAAACCCAACGGTATTCCCCACACTGCAAACCCTAGCTGTTTCACCCGCCCACCCCTCATCCTGGGTTCCCGACGCGTTGTCTCGACTCTTGTCAAGTATGTCTGCTGCAGTAGGGACCATGGTTGCCATGGGGCATTGTGATGTCGTCCAGTGGTCTCGTCTGGAAGCGTACGCTCGGTCTGCGTGCACGTACACGATACAGAAACGTCGTTATACCTTTTTGTTTTGTTACTTCGTTCTCTAGTCCTCCCAAGTTGCGGTTCCTTTGGCACATGTTAATGCCTACTTCGAACAGTGGAGTCTCTCGTCTTATTTTCTTCCTTTCTTCGACCCGATCAGCTTGTGTGAGACTATGCATCATTAAGCTTCAATCTACAAGCAGGTTACTCCTATGTACACACCGCGAACGATAGCCACTGCGTTGGTGACAGGACACTCGCTCTCCACTCTATCGTGTTACTGCTAGTGAGGACATGTATTCAGTTGGACCCTTGAGAATGCGGTCGACAGACTACGCTATCTCTCCTAAATCTCAAGGCCCTGTTGCTCCTTCATTCTCTCTAGGTAGGCTAGCTGATTGTATGCTATGTTTTATGATTGGTGGATTGTCAGTCAAAGAATGGGATCCGCTAATTGGGCGTTCAACATAGGGATCATGTTTCCATCGTTGACTCTTCTACCGTACCTTGCTCATGATTATTTGCTTCTGATATCATAACAGGTGTTGAAATATCTGCCGCTATATCAAGATAAGCTGTATTCTTTGCAACATCTAGCATTGCATTATCTACATTCAGTAGCGTTCTAACACGCTTGTAGCTTTAAAGTATTCAAGCATCTTCATATGCACTCGCTCGACAAATTCTTACAATGACAACACCTGCGCTTCACAGTGATTAACATGTAACTCAGACGACAGACATTTGAAGGGTCACAGTTTCACTGTGAGCCTAATGTTCTACTCCTAGTAGGAATAACTCGGCTACAGAAAGACTGTCGGCTCTCTCGCCAGACGATTAGTCACTAGACCATGATATCTCGCTGACATAAACACACGGCACAATGACTGAGAAATACTTCAGCACCGTGCTATTACCTACTAGTCATGCGTATTACGTCTGTCTCTACCTGCTACACAAAGAACACCGACTTCCTGTTCCTCAGGGTTAGGGCGGAAACTCGTCGCTTCTGAACGAAAAAAAACAATTCTTTCAGCTGAGTGAAGCCTAGGCATTCCTTATTGGTCCGTGGTAGAACTAGAAAAAGGATTGAGTCTTCCATTTAGCTGTCAGGAAAGGTTATTTCGAATTCGGGACGGGGTCCGTCACAAGTATGCCAGTTGTCTTTGCTAAACTCATACTTAGGCCTAAATATTTGGTGAAGGCAGCCACACAGAGATGCTATCTTGTACCTGCTGGTTTTATTATCCCGTTTTATCCGGTTATGTTGGTTGGTTTGGGTTGTCTTCGTTGTGTTTTGGAGTGGGTGGTTGCTTGGTGGGTTGGGTTGGACCTGTCCCAGTTAATTTCCTTGGGGCTTGGGTTCAGCAGCCTGAAGGTCTTGAATGTTATCGAGAGGCTTCAGCCTGGGCCCTCCTGTTGAATTTCCAGTGTTTGGGGACTGTTTTTATGGGACTGGTTTCAAATGGGTCAATAAAAAAATTCGGCCAGGTGCGGAGGAAGTATGGTCAGGAATTCTGTCGTTCTGTCTTGAGGGAAAAACATCTGGGCCACGGGCAAGGCCACTAGCTCACGCGTAGAGGCGGATACGACAGAAAAAGCGGAACGAACAACAAACGATTGTTGTGTATGTTGAAGTCGGGTCAATAGAAATTAAGACAAGACGAAAAATGGGTGCTCGTTGGACCAGGAAAACGGCCACAACGAAGAAAAAGAAAAACAGTTTAACGCAATCTCGAGCCAAGTTTAGATTTTGCAAAACCGAAAGGGTTAGCGATCGTATCAAGGAAGGACCTCTGGGT
>JADBJO010021120.1:22500-30127 GCA_016801955.1 Conus betulinus | reverse complement strand
GCTCTCTTCCCCCGTTTTTAACATTACATACGGTGCCGTCTACGCGCGAGCATGCACTTACACGACGAGCTCACCCCGCTTCACCCCAACTCTCGACCCTCTCACTCATAGCACGTTGACCCTCTTCCAACAGTCGCCACGTTGCGCTCACCGGATCATGTATATCCTTCACTATACCTGCTCTATGCACCCCTCACTGAACCTCAAGCCAATTCCTACGCACAGATCTCCTCACACACTACCATCTCACAACATCCCCCCCTCCTCCCCCCCGCCGACAAGTGCCAATCCCCTCCCCCCCCCCCCCCCTCTACACTCTGCACAACCCACCACACCTATACACCCCGCTGCATCGACCCGCTCCGCGCCCCCCCGCGGGACCCCCCCCCTTCCCCCCTCCCCCACAGTTTATGGTTCTGCTGTACACTCTCCCCCTGCACACATCCCCAAGACGACTTCCCCATTTTACCCCTGTGTCACTCATCCGTTCTTTTTCCCTTCCTTATCTTCCATTTGTTTATTTCTTCCTGCTCCCTATCTTTAGTCTCGTTCTACCAAATTTATTCCCCCTGCCTTCCTATTCCGCGTCCTTTCCGTAACTTTCCTTTCCTGCACTTCTCTCTTTACTACCCCCTTTCTTCGTCGCGCTTTCCCCCCTCGGCCATCCCGGGCCCCCTCCCCCCAGTGTGGTTTCTTTCTCTTTTTCGCTACCATAGTTTTACACACCCCCCCCACCCCCCACCCCGTTTGGCATTAACAGAATGATTGGTGGCCTCACCTTCCCACTCCCCCCCCTCGCACAAGACACCCCTGCACACACGCTGGCTCCCAAATCATATTCACGTCCTTACCAACTCTATTCATCCTATATCCCCGCGCCACCATATATGACACCCCCCCCCCCCACCCCCCCCCCACCCCCCCCCCCACCCTTCCCTTCTCCCCAGCCCCCCCCCCCTCCAACACGACTGCTCACCCCCCCAGCCTACCCCCCCCCCCCCACCCGTCGCACCGCACATTCCGTGCCACACTGAGAACTCCGAACGGAACCCTGAACTCTCCCCCAACGTAGCCCGCGACCACGCAACCCCCCCCGCGAAAAGGGAAAATTCGGCCCCTTTGAACAACCGAAATGCGGAATAAACTAATTCAGGTGATGAACAACACCAATCTACAATGTTCGGACCCCGAATACCTCCAATTTACCTTTTTGTTTTCCTGCACGCGTTCGCAGAATACTTCGTTGCAACCATATACACTTTTTTCAAGGTGTCGTTTGCCGGCGTTTGGACCAATACCACGTGCCCCCTGGGATACCATTACTATTACACACCAACCTTTTAATTACCAAATTATTTACATGCGGAAAGAATTTGGCGCCTCTATCACCCAATTGCGGGCGGGAACTACGAGGTGCAAAACGATTGAAATTTTTCCTATTCCCCCCGACCGCCCGGTCTTTTTTTTTCCTCTCTTCCTCTTTTTTTTTTTTCTTCTCTTTTTTTTTTTGTTTTTTTGTTGTTTTTTTTTGTGGATGGGGGTGGTCTCATAAATGTGTTTTATTTTTATTGTCCCTCTTTCCCCCCTCTGTTAATTGCTTATTTGTTAGTTGCGACCAATTGCTTCCCCTTTTGAGTTCTTTTCTTCACCTTCTCTCCAGTCACGCTACACCCACCCCCCGCCCCGATGCCGCCCCCCTTTCATGTCATCCTCTCTTTCCTTCTTTTTTTTTATTCCCTCCTTTTCCTTTTTATTTTTTTTTTTTTTTTTTATTTGTTTTTTGTTTGTTGTTTGAATGTTTGAATGTTTTTGACGGGTGCGATATTTTATAGGGTACGCGGCCTCAAGTTTCTGTTTTTTTTTCGTTCCTTCGCATTTTTTAGAAACCCAGCTCTTCCTCCCCGATTTTTTTTCTTGTCTCTTTTTTCCTTTCTTTCTCTTCTTTGGCGCAGTTTACACTCAACAATCTTGCATCGTTCACTCCGTTGAAGTCCTGCGCGCTGGTGTTCATCAAAAAATCCCCACATTCCTGCCCCCTTTTTCTGTACCTTTTTCCAACGCCTCCTCCAGCCACCCACCCCCACCCCCTATCACGCTTTGACTTCACGCTATCCCCATTTCTTTTTTCACAGCGTTGTCAGTTAAGGTAGACTCCACGCGAACATTCCCACCCCCAATCACTCCACTCCTCCTTCTGTGTATGTCCCTTTTTTCTCCCTCTCTCCTGAAGGGTCTATTGTCCTGGAAGCCATGTTACATCACTATGATCACAATACACACGAGACAAGGTAAACATTCGATTGTTAAAATGTAGCCTACTACCGTCGACGAATGCCTTAGCAGTTTCCCTTCCTCCCCTTCCCTATCCCTCCAGCATCGTATTAATCAGGCAGCCCCCATTTCAACTCCTATGCTTTCCCCCTTCCTTCAGCCCTTTCACCCTTTTTTTTTCTCTTTTCTCTCATTCTTCCTTCAGCCATTTTCTTTAGACTAGCTTAAGAATAAGTTTCTGCTAGCTCATGTTTTGTTTCTTAATGTTTTCCTCTTAAACTTTCTCGTCTCGTGTATTCTTCTTTCGTTTTCCTAGAATTGTAATTATATATCACAATCTAATAAATATTGTTTTCTATACTCTGAAAATACATGGTTGTTTTCCCTGCTGCTACCAAGAGGTTTACACGTTGGTTGTTGGGAAAAAAAAACATGATTCCGAAATGAAGGAAAAGAAGAAGACAACCGCAGATAGCAAATCGAAAGAAAAATTTGAAAAGGAATTAAATCTCCCGCTTTTCACCTTTTACTGTCGTCCAGTAATTTTATACTATATACAGTTTTCCTAGTGGTAAGGGGAAAAGTGAAAAAAAGCCTGCAAGACCTGCTGACTTTCTGAAATCCCTTTACTGTTATAGAGTAACATCGTGTTGTACTGACATGGGGAAGAAGGAAGGGGGGGATAAGAATTGCAATATTTCACGCGTTAATTGATGATACATATTTTGTTAAAGAATTAAAACGCACCCCATTCCCTTTCCCCACATTTCTCCACACATCAGCGTGAAATAACTTTAAAACAGAAAGTAATCATTTCGTTCGAGTGTTTTATGTGTGATGTACAGATCTCCCCTTTTTACAAATAGACATATACAAATCATTCTCTCATATCTACTAGTATCGAAAACTGGGAATACACTATTCGTTAACATTACCTTCCAATATAGTCGTTTCCTTTAAGAATCCTTGTGTAAGGAAACCAATCAGTTAGGTTGTGGATGTATGAAGGCTTGGATGTGCAATGCTCTTTTGACATTTGTAAATTCAAATCTGCATTCAACCTACCCACAATATACATAATAAATTTTCAGAAGATGTGGAAAAGGGTCTAAAAGGGTTTATTGATTTTGCTGTTTCTGTTAAATGTTACGGTGTTTCGCGACTTGGATGATAGTGAAGTCGCACTTTCTCCATTTTTCTACTTTGAGTATCTTCTCGGACACAAGGGTGCACATTGCCTGTGCATGCAGGCTAAGCAACGCATGAATAAAAACACGATGCAAAGCATATAAATGTACTCCCGTATAGTTTTTTAGTTTACAACGAAATTGATCTCGTATTTTATATAATTATATATATATATATTATTATATATTTTTTTCTTACTTCATATATCTATATATATACACCTGTTGTATCTACGTGATATATATATAAATGAATATATATATCTATTATATATTATATAATATGAATGTAGGATAAATCAGTCATGTGGCTATAAAATGTTTTTCCCCTTCTTGGTGGTAGAAAATGTTTAACTGTAAAAGAGGGGAGGAAAATGTGCTCTCCCGGAGGGGAATGAAACCCTACCGTCTCCCCGCTCTCCGTGAGTATAGGAGGGGAAAATTAACCAACGTTATACACGAGTGAGCGTACAAAAATCACACCAGGAAACATTTAACCTTTTTTATAAACCGTATGGTAAACTTTAACATCACATCCAACTCTTATCATCTATAGCCGTTCGTTAACGGCCTATTCGGTATCACTAATAACCTCGTGGTATCACCCGTGACCCATGTTATGAACTTTTTAATATGTTACAATTTTCAGAAGAAGACTCGTTTCCAGCTAGTTTTCGCGGAGAGTGTGGGTGTGAAACTGACTACACATTTTTGACTCCCATTCCACGGACTTGTGCTACACGACAGGCCCCAGACGACAAACCACACCACTACACACATCACACATCACACACACACTACACAGAGCAGTTCTCTAGCGTTTCCCCAATTCTATTACTCCTTTCAGGTACGTTACCCTGTTGCTACCTGTAAACACACACCACACAAACACAACAAACCACTCCACACACCATCAGAGCGTAGGTCTAACAGAAAAACCCTAACGGGCCATAATGTGCAACTCCATCCTTTTTTGGTCAAGCAATATTACTGGCGGCAAATGGGGGAGAGAACTTGGGGGCAAATGTTTGGTTAACATACGATACGCCTCAAGAGCCTTTAAGGGGGCAGACACGGAATCAGACGACAGCACTGAGGCATGCCTACGTTGTTTGCCATCCATTATGGCGGTTTGGAATTATCTGATTTTGCATATGAGGACCAAGCTCTTCAGGGTAAGCAGGTTGTTTGCACATGATTGACAGGAATGTTTCCCGCTCACTCACCCACTTGTAGCAGAATTAGCAGGGTCGACAGTAGTGTTTCATAGCACTAGTTTAGTCTTTAAGTAATAGACTCGCAACGCAAAAGGTAAGATAGCCACAAATCACAGTTCGCAGCGGAAGGAAAGGGGAAAAGGGGAATACGATGAAATCTCACTCCTTGTGCTTCCACATGACCTGTTTAATTCCACCTCTCTCTGTGCTCGTTACTGAGCGGTCCGACCAAACTACAAACACACTCTGCATCTCTCTCTCTTTCTCCTCGCTTTTCTCTGCTATCTCTCTTCTCCTCTCTCTCTTCTCTACTCACACCCACATCTACCACACTACACACACTCCAATTTCACACAAAAACACTTTACACACGCATTTGCGCACACATATATACGCACTCCACAGAGAAACACGGTGAGGAGACCAAACCTTGCCAGCAAATCTGCCCTTTATAGTTTCAGTAATTGAATCAGCACGACCAGCCTGACAAACACATTCCAACCACAACAACAACCCATCGTAGGAGTGCCTATGTCATTCAGATTCTCCCCCCGCTTCCCGGGTTTTATAGGCCCATTCACCTTCCTACTATATCCAGTCACTGCGGTTCCGCGTAATACTCAGTATGGGGGGTTACGTAGTGCCTATTATCCAAAACTGGGCCCCCACATATATATCGCCCATAAAACGTCTGTAAACATGCGACTGCACATGATGAATAGGTTCCTACATGTGTGTTGAAGATCGAGACGACTGAGAGAGACGAGAGAGTATGCACCGAGGATTTAGTGATCCCCGTTCCTTGCGAGAGCTCGTGGAGATTTCTGGAACGGTCGAGAGCATTTTGCATCTGGAGTGTAGCCGACTGAGGGAGTGTACCTTTACTTCGAGATCCCTCATTTTTCCTCGGAGTTGTCCCCCTTGCCTTACCCTTTCTCCCCCGAGCCCTTTGCCTCTTCTGGAGATCGCCCCCCCCTCCCCCTGTTCCATTGTGCTTCGTCTGCGTCGATGACCTCCTTTTTCCCCCGACCTAGCTTTTCCCCCTCATTTCCCCCCCGTTTTTTGTTTTTCCCTTTTCCCCGCCTACTTTTTTTTGTATTCCTTGTCTCCTGCATCTTTCCACGAGATGATGGGATTGAGGATGGATGAGAAGGATGGAGCAGACGGAGAGAGGATGAGGAGTGCACGAGAGACATGACGGAGTGCGAGGATCAGATGAGGCTGGAGGACTTGACCGATTCCCGCTCTACGTGTAATTTGATATGATCTCGATGTCATTCGAGGAGGAGCGCCCTTGGTGCTTCGCGCTGACATAGGACTTCCCCCTCTGCCAGTCTCTTCAAAAACTGATTTCTCCCATTCGGCCCTGGAGGCACTGATGCGGCACAGAAGAAGCACAGTCAGCCAGGTGCCAGAGTTCTTGTCTAACACAGCTTCAGAGTATCAGGAAATTCCTGTACACTGTAAAGTTCTTCGAGACGGACCTTCCTCCATTAGTAAACTGGAGCAATGCTGTTAGAAAATAGGAGAGACCTGTCCCCAAAGGGAGCCTAACCGTTGAAAGGAAGAGTCCTGGGGGGGCATTATTAAAGTGTTCTCAAGTTTTCCAAACGGTAGTTTTGATTGACCAAAGGCGTTCTGTCCTAAGCATGGTGTTCAAATGTTCCTCAAACGAAGCATGCTTATGAAAGTGCTGGAAAACCTTCGATCCGAATGTGCGTGTGTTCTGTTTGCTGTTATTGTTATATTATAACAATGTGAGAAAAGAAAGTGGTCATTGGGTGTGGTCTTCTAACAGCCCGCAATTTTAATCCTCGTTATTCATGAACTGTGTTGATCCTTATATCAGAGAGAGAGAGAGACGAAGAGAAGATGTCCGCCTCCCCTGGTCGATGTCCCCCCCCTGAGATCGGAGAGGAGAGCCCGCTCCCCCCCCCCATCCCCTATCCCCCCCCTTTTTTTTCGTTATTTCCCCCTCCCCCCCCCCCCTCCCCTTTTCTCTTCGAGACCCGATTTACGTTGATGAGCCCCCCCGAGATCGACTTCCCGTTTCTCGAGAGAGACCAACTTTTTCTTTGAGAACTGTGGATGATGACGATGGTTATTATAATCTGTACGTGAAGACCACACGCAGGATATTTTTCACTCTCTTGTCCTCCATTTTTCAACACCTTTGATCCGAAGCCCACACTATCAGCGTCTGCCTCTAGTGCAGGAACAGTATCACAGAAAAGGGGAACAAAAGACGGCGAAAAAGACACCATTTACTATACGTAATTGGTTTTCTGCTCCACACAAAGACTATCATGACGCACTTTATTTCCGGATGGTATGACCACTGGTATCACACTGAACCCACTCGTATGCCCCCAACTCTTTTTCTCTTCCTTTTTGTTTCTTTCTTTGGTTGTTTACATCTCTCTCTCTCTCTCCCTCTCTCTCTCCACACACACACACACACACACATATATATATACATATATCTATCTATCTATCTATCTATATATATATATATATATGTGTGTGTGTGTGTGTGTGTGTGTGTGTGTGTGTGTGTGTGTGTGTGTGTGTGTGAGGTGTGAGGTCGACAGAAAGAGACAGAGACAGAGAGAGAAAAACTTAGATAGATATAGACAGAGATAGGGACACACACACACACACACACACACACACACACACACACACACACACACACACACACGTGCGCGCGCGCACAACGCACACACATACATATACACATACAAGCACGCACGCACACACGCGCGCGCGCGCACACACACACACACACACACATACACACACACATACACGTAAGTATGTATGTATATAGACAGACAGATAGATAGATAGATAGATAGATAGATAGATAGATAGAGTCCATGACCTAATTTTCTCGCCTCTCCTGAAACGCATTTGTCCTCCCCCATATCCTTCGAGACACAGATCTGCGCG